>CM067345.1:4313922-4376422 GCA_034190875.2 Urechis unicinctus
GCCAGCCCGAAATAATTGTATCGAATATAAATACGCTTTGTTGATTTAAATGGTGACTGAGTACAACCACAGGCACTGTTTTTCATATTAATGATATGGCGCGTTTATTGGTCGTTTGCTGCTATGTTTACTAGAGTAATTTGAGCAAACAACATTAGCAATAGCCACAATATCCGCGTGCGTTTGTGCAATAGTTGAATACTCATAAGTCTCATAAACTGTATGGTAACACAACCTCGCTATGCGAATTATAGATGCATGAAATGAAGTTATATGTTCATGACGGGTTTGGTGAGGCTTTACCGCTGTGTCAAAATAAGCATTTATCTCAACCTGCACACCTCAGGCATTCTGTCTGACGCCG
This sequence comes from Urechis unicinctus, assembly GCA_034190875.2. Lineage (NCBI taxonomy): Eukaryota > Metazoa > Annelida > Polychaeta > Xenopneusta > Urechidae > Urechis > Urechis unicinctus. The sequence goes on from CM067345.1 coordinate 4,314,287, forward strand.
TACCATTATCATTATCATTCCTGACTAAGCTCTCTAGGCCTTGGTTTATGTTAACCGTTGCTCATTTCAATCTCATCCTAGCAGTTACGGGGCCACATTGACAAATGACTGTTCCCTACCGTTTGAATATTTAAACTGTCAATTGTCGAGACAATTACAAGTGGAAATATATATACACTGGGACTTTAAAGGTATTTGATAGTGTTCAAAACATTTTGTCAATAAAGCCCAGGCAGACAGTACGAAAGCGAGCTTGTGGCGCGCAGTATCATCTGCGAAGCCCGTGCAAGGATGATTCAAAGTAGACGATAGTGAGTTGTGATTCATGCTACCCAAACAGTTGATGATATAGCTCTTTTCTATTCAAACAATTATGAAATGACGGTGGAAAATACAAACGATTCAGCAGGGCATACATATCGCGAGGCTCGGTCCCGGGATTATATGTAGGAAAACGTCCTACATATGGCTCGGAATACCAAATGGGCAATTCTACTATAGAAAATGTATCATTTGTCATTCAAACAGAGTTTGTACTAAACTTTTTAAGGCGCTTGATAGGCCCCATTATGAATATGCAATTCAGGCATGGAAACAATTGATTCAGTGTGACATACATGTATTAGAAAAACTACACTAGCGTGGTACATTGCTCGTAGCCAGGACGTCAGAGTCATGTTATGGACGAAAATTGCGCTTGCTAGGATACCTCGTACAGGCTCACAAAATGTTGATCTGTTCGTTCACCTTCGCATAGCTGTGCACGCAAGTCGCCGGGGACATTTGCACACCTTAATAAAACCCATAGCTAGGACAGAATTATTAATAAATAGCTGTTCCAGTTGCATTTGGACCGCATGTAGTTTTCAATATGGAATGGTAAGTTATCAACAGGCATCAAGATGGGCAGATTTTCTCTTGATGAATTAATCACCACGTTTTATATCCCTGAGGGTGGATCTCCTACTGCGACTATATGATATATCGTAAAGTTCCAGTTGTTAAGATCAATGAACGGAGACGTAGCATGACTGATAAGATCACTAACTAGGAAATAGGATGATTAACGTACAAGACCAAAACAATATTGGTTCCGACCAAATGATGCATACGACCCATAACCGTGTCATTGAAAGCTTCAAATGAAACCATGTTCTATAGCATATTTGGCTCAAACACGCTACGTCAGTGAGGTAAATTATTGAATGATTACTCGAACAATAATGATTACTCGATTAATAAACCTAAATCGGTCACATGAATGGCATGTATTATAGAAAACTTTCATTATCAGGAGGCAGGTTAAATTTTATAACTGTGAGTTATTTTGATTTACACTTATCCTATATGTTAGCGACTAGGGTAATGTCATTATGCATACACAGTTTCACATAACGAATTATGTTTACTGTGAACCAATTATATTCTGACTGGTTTCACCAGAGCGTAATGAATCGACCATCAATATAGGCTTCTGTTTTTATCCTGATGCGTCGTTGGCATTTCTTTCCAAATCCTATGGATAATGGCCGCTGAATGTAGCTTTCACAGATTCGTGCAATGGAGAGCGATTTGTTATTATAACCTGTCAAAGTGCGATAATGGGCACGTATTTCGTACGGCTTTACCTAATTACCTCAGATAGGTGTCTAATCAATGACTTCCAGTGCTTGTAAATGTTCCAAACGTATGACCAATTACCGCCGTACTTTTAGCTACTTTTTGCCTATGGTGGTTAGACGCGTGCCTAAACTAATGGTTTGTATTGAATACTTCGTTTGAATGATGAAATTCGATATTTTGCAACCAACACATCAAGAGGTAAAAGCAAGTCATAAGTGCAGTGTTGGTCGAATCTATCCGTTTTCGTAAAGACCTACGTTTTGGACTAATAATGTCTTTTTTACAATAATGTCTTTAAACGATTGATCTTCTGTGTATCCAATATTATACATCATCCACATTATATTACTATTACCAAAATGATATGGACGCTGAAGATAACTCGTCTAGATGGTTCGACCGTAAGATCCACACGTCAGCAAAACAAAAACAGAAATCTAAAATCATGGAAACATACAGCTCCTCAGCTGTAGTTCGTAATTCCTTTCTTATTGCATTTGCCTATTAATCCATAAATTGGTCATGGTTGAGCAAATTTGCAAATGACATGTTCATTGTGCATGGTGTTATTTAATTCTAATACAAGACAACACTTGAGTGTTCGATCTTGATTGAACATAAAGAATAGCAGAAAAATGTAAAATCTTACACCGCTAATAACCATCCTAGAATAAGGCCATATACACCAGCAGAACTCAAAAGTACGGATCGGTGTCAGTAGAGTTGTAGTAAGTACTCATATATTCTGTGTCATTAAAGCGCGTTTTACCCACTGAGAATATCAGAGTCTGTAAAAAGCTCCAACAAATTCAGGTATATTATGGGTTAAACACCATAAGATTGCTATATTCAACAGATAATTATACAGTGATTCCATTTGCGTTGGAACAAATCGTTGTTAATTTCCAACATGGTGATATGAATGGCCTGCTATTACCTTCCCAAAACTTACCTATTCAGCAGATGTTCCGACGCAGCGCAAATTAAATGTTGCACTTATGACCCAATCTAGCATTAAGTGCATCCCAGCCGCACCGTACACGTTTATTGATTGTTGATTAATGCATACTATGCAAATTGATGTTTTAGGTGTGCATTGGTGATGGCTGTTGTGCAACATATTTACGTTTGCTGCATGAATGTATTTATGTATATATATATATATATATATATATATATATATATATATATATATATATATATATATATATATATATATATATATATATATATATATATATATATATATATATATTTGTATGTAAACATGTATGTATGTATGTATGTATATGTATGTATGTATGTATGTATGTTTTTAGATAAGGAGGCTCATTGACACGGGGCTATAAAATAACGTATGTATGTATATTTTTGTATGTATATATGTATGTAAAAATGTATGTATGTATGTATGTATGTATAAATATATATATATATATATATATATATTATGTATGTATGTATTTATGTATGTGTAGTATGAATGTATGTATTTATGTATATATATATGTATCTGTGGGTATGTATGTTTGTATATATGTATGTATGTATCTATTTATATAAGTATGTAAGTATGTATGTATGTATGTATGTATGTATGTATGTATGTATGTATGTATGTATGTATGTATGTATGTATGTATGTATGTATGTATGTATGTATGTATGTATGTATGTATGTATGTATGTATGTATGTATGTATGTATGTATGTATGTATGTATGTATGTATGTATGTATGTATGTATGTATGTATGTATGTATGTTTTAAGATAAGAAGGCTCATTGACACAGGGCTATGAAATAAGGCATGTTGTTACTGCTGACACAAAAGTGTCACCAAAAAATATCAGTGATTTTTCTTTCAACTGCAAGAAATGTGTCATGCACATAAACCATTTATTTCTATCTTCTGTGATTTGGCATTCTGCATCGATGTGTTCCTATCTCGAGCCTATTTGCAAGAGCGTCCCTATGATAATTCTGACGGGCCATTCACTTCATTATTCTACCAAATCAATTGATCAGGCAATATAAATCCACCAGTTTGTTCCAAAATTGAATTTATTTTGATCCTTTCGCAATAATTCTTCCATTTGGGTGGCACATTTATTGTGGCTCGAGGATCAGCATTAACCAGTTATCACTAAAACTGCCGGAATAATGATCGCAAACTGCTTCATCATGCATAAAATTTATAATATAAGATTTGTGTGTCGCCATCAGACAAAACAATGGCCTTTAATGTGACGATTATTACACATTCGTCTATGTCAATTTAGCCTAGTGCATTGCTTCACAAAGGATTCCCAAAAAGCCCGGAGTCTGTAGCTGCATGATTGCTCGAAGCTGGCTTCCTGCCTATTTGCATTTAATGGTTCTTAGTGAAATAATAGTGCAGCGTTTAACTATATTCATGTTGAAAATAAATTAAGTATGTGTCGCAGATACCGTTTCTCTGCAAAGTCGATTATTGATTCAGTCGACTGTGGTATCACTAGACATGGTCAGTTGTAATGCAATGTATCAGGCAACGTAGAGAGGAGCGGAGCAGTCTTTCCAAGATACTGACACTATATTCTGCTATGTGTTCTTCCCAACAGCAATACTGAAACATTCAGATATCAAGATAGAAATAAATAGTACGAATAAAAATATGGAGCACACTGACGTAAAATGTCTATATCGAAAAAAAACCCCTCTTTATTGAAAGTGCATGTTTGTTTTTAACTTTGCTGTATTTATATAACCTCAAACGACAGCACCGCTTTCGCCATGACACATAAATAAATTGATAAATTCTTGGTGGTGGGCGCAAAACGATAAATCCATTTAGAAAATGGGCCGTTCCTTAAATCACATTACAGCATCATTACATCCGTAGCATCACTGCAGTCGCAGCTTGCCCGGTTATGTAGCTGCCATCGATGACTTCAGTTTTGGTGCATCATACCCCCTTCGCAAATCATGGTCATTTATAATCGTATGACAGAATCTGTAGTAGGTGTGAATATTTATTGAGCACAACTCCTGTACTGATACAGATTGTAGCCGTTCCATTGATGGAATAGTATGGATCAATGTGCACGTAAAGCTCTATGTTAAGGATGGATAAGAGCCGTAGGTGAACGTGCTAATTAACTATGAACATTTTGTTGGCATACAAGGATATAAGTTACCCGTCCGAGAATAATATACACAGTCTTACAGCAGGTTATTATAAATACATAACAGTTACTCAGATACTCACCAAGGACAGAGAGGCGTTGAAACAGCTGATGCGAGACTCATCATTCCAGATTACCCTGGATTACGGGATCAGTGGCGTTAGTATTGTTCTACTCAACCAAGTGACCATATTAGTTTAACTAACCTTTATGCGGTAAATTTGTTCAAAATCAATCTTTGCTTTATTTATTGATGCTGGATATTCTAAGGAAACCGCAAGACTTATGTATCCTATTTATTTTGTACATATCCATGGCAGATTTGTAAAGAATCAATGCAGAAAAGAAGTTAGTAAGTAAAATTACGGTCTTATACTATTACTATTCACACAACGGAACCCCGAATACATCCGCACATACGCTGCAGCTTGCGTGCATATACACATGCAACAACAGATTAACATATGCTATTTTCAGTTGATAATCATTTGCGATAGCAAATTAGCACCACAAAAGCCTTTAATAGCAGTTTCTGTTAAAGGCACAGCAGTGATAGAGACAAAGACTATATGCACCAAGGATAATGATAAGCTCGACTTCAGCAATGCCAAAATATATAAATGCAAATTTCTATGATTCTGTTGATAAAGAATTTAACGACTCATAACACATGACCTGATGTTGTTCCGTTATGATACAGTAAGAAAGCACGAGTTCATAGTTGTTTGTGCTTTATTTCAAATACAACGTAGAGGGAACAGAGGACCTCGTATACATATATAATACACAATGCTGGTTGGACCGCCTCTAATCATTGTCCTGAATAAGGTATTTGACTGCTGGAGGACGCGCTGTTGATTTAGATTTATTGTGCTTTGTAATTCGTTTGACATATATACTTATGCTAAGTGTGTTCGAATGCCAATTTATAGGGGAACAAAGAGATGACTGGGAGAAATGAGGCACTTGCCAAACTGTTTGGCACCGTGTTATACGGGCATATTTAAACAATTGCATGTTCCGTATACATTTCAACTCTTGTTTTACCTTCATGGATACAGCATAAGCACTCAACTGTGTACGTCCATTGAAGCTGAGGGTTTTGAAATAGAAACCCTACGATAAACAATCTGAAATCACACGGAATATTGAACAGCATAGATTTTGCTTGCCATTTCGTTTTCTAGGCCTCTTTTTTTAAACACATTAGCAACAGCTCTCGGTAGGCGCCATTGTGGATATTCGGCACCTATGGCACATCCACCTGTGAGTAGACAGCTCACCAATGTCGACATCTAAACAACTGGGGATGAACTCCATAAGTGCTTATCTACTCAGCTACATGTCAATACAAAATCTACAAGTTGGTTCTTATTATTTTGTTGGGATACTAAATTTTAGCGAAGAATTGTCAAACACACCTCTTGCCCAAAGGAAAGAAACCTGTCCTGGAGGAAAGAGGAGAATATGATCAGTCGGCATTAGCATGTGAGTGCTGGCATCACTCACTAACTTACTCCAATCTAACTGCTGAAGGTTCTGAATGGTTAAAGGCTGTGAATACTGTCCTTCAACCAACGGATAATGTCTAACTTCTTGTCTGGTACGGGTGGAACCAAATGCTTGTCTTCCGGCCTTGCTCTGCAGGATTTTGATGTATGCCCTCTTGTACATACTACCATAAATGAGATCCCCAGTCTGATCATTATCGCCAATAATAAACCTTGGGCTTGCCCCATGTCCCAGTGGTGGACCATACCCCCATTTCACAGGGGTCTTCACCCTGTTACGGCCTATCTTAAAAAGGCTGACGCACGGGGACACATCAAAGAGTCAAGCTTGTCTTTAGGGGCCAGACCCAAAGAAAGTAAGCTCTGTATTCTGTAGCCCTTCATACACTTCTTGAAAGATGCGCAGCACTTGACACATCGACTATGCTATCTGCCATCTTTCTATAACATGTGCTTGAGAATCGCAAATGTTGTACTACATTTTTACGTCACTCACGTTGTTAGCATCACGTTGACCAAACAGCCGAGGCAGGATCTGCATGATGACAGTTGCACGTGGTTTTGTTGATAAACACAAGGTAGACCTCCTCACGGAAGTGAAAACCAGTCAAAACGTTGCGTACGCGTACCTTAAACCCAGATTAAAAATGGCCAAATCAGCCCATAATCATGCCAAAAGTAATGGATCTTCAACACCTGTTGACCTCTTGGTGACATCTAGTGTACTGCCACTTCCATTCATCAGAATAACGTGCATGGTTACCTAGGGACATTTACATTTAATTAACAACCTTTAGAGTCTATTTAAATATGAACTACCACAATTCCAGTTGCTTGTAAGTAGTCAAGCCTATTGAAATATGATATACCACAGCACCAGATATTTGGAATGCTAGGTTTATGGATATAAGGTGCAAGGCTATTCTAGCCCATCAAAGTGTGGTATACCGCTACTCCAGTGCAATGAAATATGGTGCACAACTAATTCAGTCAAATGAAATATGGCTTATGGCCACTCCAGTCCATTGAAATATGGTGCACAGCTACTCAAGTCTATTGAAATATGAATCCTGACCACTCCAGTCTACTGATAAATAGTGTATAACTGAACCAATTAATTGAAATATAATGTGCTTTACTCCAAGGGTGTAGAGCCCTAATGGTCTTTTTTAAATAATCACAGATTATCAGCACAATGTTTTTATCTGAAATCAGTTAATTTTGATATGTTGACTTTAAATTAGGAATTAATAGGAAATCACTTCAAACGTTGCTTAAAAGCATGCAAGTGGTATAGGTGTGTTTTGGAGCAGGTACCTTAATATATATATATATATATATATATATATATATATATATATATATATATATATATATATATATATATATATATATATATATATATATATATATATATATTTTAAGTATATATATATATTAGTATATTTAGATATATATTTTTATGCATATATGTACATATATATTTAAATCACAGTCGAGTATCATCAGTTCCTTTACTTATATTCTCATGCCGCTGTCTGAAGCCTTGTGCAACAAAGCGATTATATGCTAAATAGCCGCACCAATAGGCATGGTTGAATGCTATTATTCTCTGCAAATACTTAATCGAACCATCAACACAAATTGCACATCAATCTGGGCTAGTGATAACTAAGACCTCATTTTACGAAGCCAGGAATAGCAGCGTTTATTTGTTGGTGTTCTGCTGTAATCAAATAGCAAAGCTCGTTCGGATAGAATAATCTTGATCACGTGTTCTGCAGATGGGTTGCATCAGAAAACCACAAGTGAAGCTGCTACCTCATAGCCACGTGGCGTTTCATATCAAAAGAGGCACGTGCGCGATTATCATTATGCTTGATAACCTGGTCATTCACAGATGGCAATATGGTCATGTGATATTTATGTTCTCTAGCATACGAATAAAGTTTTTGTAGCTAGCAACAAAAGCAAAATGTAAAGACAAACGCAAAAAACACCGTCTCTCTAATTACACTGGCTTCTCATACAATACATGTGATATTGACAATCTATTGTTGTCTTTCTCTGCTGCAATAAAATATATAAATCTTGTAAAAGAAGTTGCATACTAATGCCTTACATGTGTGAATATACCAAGATAGTTCAATCACCGTTATGCATTTTCCCACTTCGGGATCGTGCGATTATCCTACTCTCGTAGTCTTCTCTGTAATACGCATAAATCAATATATCGATCAGAAGACCAAAAATATTTTTTTCTTCATAACTCTCATTCGATGCTGCTCCAATTTTAATGTACCGGACGAAACAGCTGCTAGCGAGGCCCCCACCAACTGGCCAGTCGCTTCATTAGCCCCACCAACCGATTAGCAAAAATGGCATCAGCGGCTCCAGTTAAGATAGGTGCTTAAGTGATCCACACCAGGTAAGGTATTGTTATGCGTGGTTAGCCAGTAGAGGAATATATGGCGCCTCTCCTTATAGCACAGCTGCGCTCTTTATCTTTCTAGATGAGCCAACGTGTACCATACATGGAAATACATACGATTTGTTAACGCCCACCAACATATAACAACAGCACCACCTAACCCGCTTAATGCCTACTCAATTCCAATCGGATGACCTTTAGGCAAGTAAGGCACAATATATATATAGCAACATTGTAAATGGTTAAGCAACCAAGACCATAGATGTAATGGCATTGATGTATAAAACTAATGACATGAATCGATTTATGGTTTCTAGGCACGACGTCGTTTTTGCCGAGTTTGAATATTATTGCCTTATTTTCCGTTAATGATCAGGATCTTTAAATTCAACGACATTCATGCATTACGTTGAACACAATGTAAAGGCGCACCTTTGTATATCCTGAAATCTGAAATATGTTTATTAACAAAAGATGAAACAACAATTGCTGCAATTATTCCAATTAATTGAGTTGCTATATTTACCCGTACTGTGCAGTTATTAACAATGTCGTTGTTGGTATTACTTGTATGGCTACTTACCTAAACGGACTTGCCTGTGATATATGTGATAATTGAATTCGAGAAAACAAGCTGCATTTCCTTTGATGTAATAATATTGCGCCTTTCTGGTTGCATCGTAGCTTTACGTTATCAATTTCCCCCGTAAATGAGGGTTGTGAGAGGCTTTAACGTAAATTTTGTAACCCGATTTAGGCTAATTATAAGCAGCGACAGTATTCTTGTCTCAATAGCATTTAAGCAGAGATAATTTAAGAATGAATCTAAGCTAGCGTAGTGCATGCAAACAAGCAAAAATCATCACACGTAAGCAAGAATCAAATACAGAAAGCAATGGTATGCAAGGCTGCAGCAACGAATTATATACTAAGATTACAACCTTTTGTAGAACATGTAGAAACTTCAGGTTTTGTTAGATAAAAATGTTTCGGAAATACATAGACGCCTTGTTGCCTTAAGAATATTTAATGGACCTAAATCTAACAATCTGTTAATAAGAACACATTTAAAATACGGTAAGCACTTATGACGAGTTACTGGGGCTACCACATACATTGCCCATATTTACTGAAAGAATTTTGGTACAGGAATATCATTGCCACCTTTCCTTTACGAAAATTGTGTGTTTGGGATTTCCCAAAAAAATGAAACTATAATTGTGTTACAAAACTGTGGAACATAACAATGCCATCATCTGAAAGATCACCCGACTCGCAAAACTCCTCAAAATAAGTACCATTTGGAATGAATTACTGCCTAGATTCTTCCATGAAACTACTCTGCAATACTGATCTAAAATGGCAACATCAAACCAGCAAAACGTAACAAAGCTTTTTACAACGAGGGTAAATGTCACACAACTTTTCCCTCTGTGAAAATGTATAAACATAAAACTCCTTAAATGATAACCTAATTTCCGGTGGCATAGGTCTTTACTTTCAAGTAACGACCATAAAATACATTAATAGCTAGCACAAAGACAGGCTGGGGAAAATAACTGGCAAATGGTCAGACAATGTGAAATAAATCTGGAACATGGAAAAGCGAACCACATATTTTCAATACCATACGGACTGTAACGTGATTATGTGATGATGGATGTAGGCTTACGTCGTGAGCCTGAGATGATGGATGTCAGCTGATCATCGTCAGTCTGTGATGATGGATGTAGGGTTACGTCGTGAGCCTGAGATGATGGATGTCAGCTGATCATCGTCAGCCTGTGATGATGAATGTAAGTTGACATCCACTTCGGTCCACTGGTGCTTGTGTCATTGTAGCTATTGCGTATTTAACATACTGTATCATGCTGTATGTATGTAAGCGAAGTTTGAGGATCGTGACTTTTGACTTTCATCAATGCCAAATTAAGTATGATTAAAGCATTACCAAAGCTCCAGTGTAGGTCAAACAAATATTACACATTGCAACTTTTGGATAGTCATCCAATAAACACTATTCAGTTGGTGCATTGTGAAACGATGATCACCTTCTGCCTGCTTAGTTGCAGGGCGCCTACCGCCGTATGTGAAGTCAATTGATAATTTTCTCGGATTATCAAACACGTTCGTGCTCTGCAAATTTGTTAAATGTAACCATTCATTGAAGTTTTACCAGACCAATTCCGGTTCTTGTTGTTTAAATTGATTCTTATATAAGAATTCAGGCGTCAAAATAGTGTTTTATGAGATAAAAGATCCAGCGATACTTTTGCTATATGTTAGATTACACAAATAAGCTCTCTTTAATAATTAACCCGGGGGCGAATTAGATAAGATAAGGACGGTGCCATGTTAAATGCATTGCTAAATAAAAAAAATGCTGCTGATTGGTGTTTGATATACCCCTGAAAAACGCTCTAGTATGTCAAATTGCTGGACAGACATAACACTCAGATGAGCACCAAGTGCAGGAAGACGTTATGTTTTTATGTCACATAGAACGCATTGCTATGATACTCTACTCATAAAAGGAAAACTTAGCATGACAGAATGTAATGTACAATGAAAAAAATGTACTTTACGACAGGATACCAAATTATCAATTGGAAAATAATAAATTCTGCCTCACCAGGTGATGTAAATCTATAATGTGTGATATAATGATGTAACTTAATAGGGACCAAAAATGTACACATAGTCACTGGGGCAAACGCTGCGATCATTGCAGCGCATACAAGAGAACCCACCGTTCAACAAGACAACAATATTATAAATTTAGCTAAGGCAATGACCCATAATAAATGAGTATGTATGAAGGCTTGCAATTATAGTTAATAATAGTTATCAACGGTATCATACATCCAACCATTAACCAATGCACGTGATACCACGTGAGTGATTCTTAGTGATTGGTGGTAAGTTAAATATCGCATTTTCTTTTGTTTCTATGCAGTATTCATCGTTCAACATCTCAATATCAGCCGGTGATGTAGTTTATTTGACGTCGTTCTATTTGCAAATGTTATGTGCTTTATGCGTTACATGAATAATGAAAACAGACTCGTTATTCTACACGGACAATTGGAACTTAGATAATTATCAAGTCCGTTTAAAAAAAAGCTCAGAATGATTGGCGAGTGCAGTTGAATTCGTATATTTTACAACCACAGCATACCGCCAAAACGGGCTATCCTCGCCCAATAATATCCCTTTTCGTAGCAATACCATACTTATACGAGCATACACAAATGTCCCAACCGTTTCATTTGTTGTTGCAGTCACACGTTATTGGCGTTATAGGCGGCCATAAAACTCGCGGACTCGAAAAGTACCTCCAATGTTAGAGCCAATCTTAAAAGTGTGAGAGTCGACAGAACATCTACCAAGCACGTAATATATTCATCAGCCTATTTAGACACCAAGTTTCTCGCTATCTTGAATTGTCAACAATGTATGCGGACGATGTGGCATTTTATCAACTTATTAACATGACGTGATATGGCAGCACATTATTGCCAATGTCGCCAATATCAATATGCTTTTGGGAAGCATTGTGTGTATGCTCGGTTATCAACTTCAAGTTCATATAACTAAGAGGTGTAGAAGATATACCCGTTGGAATGTGACTTGGACACGAACACCGCAACAAATGGATAACTGTCATCAAATATATACATCGACGCGTCAAGCCTCTAAAGCACGAGACATCAGTCGACATTTGGATTTATTTTGTCATATATATATTTCTAAAATTGATTTGGTCTTGTGATCCTTAGAGTGAATACTTGATATTAACAATCGTGACTTCTTGCCTTTTGCGCCCTTCGAATGAGAGTTATTATGAAGAAGAAAAATATCTTTTGTCTTTCTCCTTATAATTCTGTGTGAGGGTTGGGGAACTTCTAACATATGTGTGTACAAATGAATCGATATAACGCCACAAGTTGGTCAAGCTCATAAAGCCCCTTTGATTGCAAGTAAGCTATAGCGTATGAGCTACAGGCATCCGCTTAGCAAAATGAATTAAACTCGCACAGTAAGATGCAATTGTTCTGTTCAACGCTCTTAAAACAGATCATACAGGGTAATAAGACCAGTTGCACGGACAGTTCTAATGTTGACCAAGTGTCACTCATAGCAAGTTAAACAGCCTTGAACAAGCAGTTGTTTTACGCAATGTTAACATTGTAGAGTAGCTTTTTTAAATGTGATATATTTTGCAATAAGATCCAAAATACTTGCTGCCGTGTATACTTCTATCAATAACAACATAAATACACACCTGGTTGCCACTTTAGTTGAGATTAGCATGATAAAATCATGGTAATTGGCAAAATAAATTCTTACAAACATTTAAACATTTGTGTATCGTATTCATATGCAATGATCGAGGTTGGCAGAGGGATTTCACATCTGTGTTTGATATAATGATAACATGAACGTGTTTGCTTTAAACCAGACTTATGTCTAGGGAGCTATGCATATTTAACACGCGCATCTGTGGTCCTGGTGTTATGGTCACGTAGCCATCAATTGTTTTATTAGCCGTCGTGTAGCTAATGAACGCTAACACCTTAACCAATTTGATTGCTGGAAGAGTATTGCAGTTGCGACAATTTTTGACATTTGTTACACACCACGTTTACACCAGATTCTTGGAGCCTGACTTTGATGGAACGTGATTAGCTGAATTTACTTATTCGGCTGTAATACGATAAGTTCTAACCAATCCAACTCGTTTTAATTGAGTTAATTAAGCTACTGCTAAAGGGATATTAGGTACGCCAACGATCTATTTTGGTCGTCATTTGTAACAAAAAACATCCTCACCCGACGAATCTCGTCTACAGCTAAAGTGTACTGAGGCTTTACGCGTATGTCTTCCTGTATTTAGGCTAGAGTGCAACACGAATTGACAGAATAAATGGGAATGATTACAGCTCGTAATCGTAATGGATGGCATCTGCAAGAAACGGTCCAGGCAACAAAGCGTTGGTCACAAACATACGAAGGCAAGGTTTCAATATATTACCTAATAGTCCGACGCCCATTCCAAAAAGCTCTGATCGTTAGAACATGAAGAAATTGTATATAATCAGCACACTGCGTTTGATAGCAATGAACAACGCAAATTGCAAAAAAATGAATGTTTGATGTTCATAGCATTAGAACAATTTTGGGAGTTGAGAAGGAAACCAATGGTTTAATGCCTCATGGTACCATTAAAGGTCTGCATTACAGATGTAGAGCTTAAGCAATCACTTCTGTTTCCGTCAAGTGTTGTACATTAATAGCGCATTGCTTCCGACAAAACTCGACGTCAGAGAAACATTTGCATTATCATATCATAAGGAGCCGCAAATTTTGAGTTGCAAAAGAAGCAATAATGAATCCCTTGCTCTGCAAATATTGCACACCTGATAAAGTCTGGTTAACACACAAGACTCTGCTCTCAATGTGTGGTTCACTCATGTCGTCCATGCATCGTTTTCAGATGTAATGGTTCATTGCAAGGGGTAAACATGCATAAGAAATGCTAAGAATCTAGAGATAAATAAAAGCCTGTCTTATAAATTACAAGAGTAGGCTATAACGTGCCATCTAAATAAATTAACATATAATGCCTTTTAGATGTTGGTACATAGGCATAAAGAATATGTAATATAAACATTCATTCACATGGTTATGACGCGCTAGAGGTGCGCGTAAAATGACGTGCTGTTGTATCAATGTAATCGGGTAATCTAGGGTGGAATATGTCTGAATGCAACTGTTTGTTTTATAAAAACATTATTAAGTTCATGCAGAATGTTTCCAATAAACTGCGTTTTGTGATCATAAGCAAACTTAAATGTTCATAAACCTCATATTGCAAATCGTTGACCAGTTGTACCAAACTAATCCATCTATACAAATGGTAGCTTTGTTTTGCTAGAAATCATTTGAACGAAATGATGCATTAGTAAAATGGGTGATGTAATGAAACGAATTTTGCAGAACATATTACGTCCATATTTCTGATCGAACTGTGTTGTGGCTTCTGTTGGTGTGATCATCATCGAAGCCCAGTAATACGGAGCGACAGAAAAAAAGAAATGGGTTGTTACTTTTAGTGTTTGCACCTAACCATTGTCTTGTGGGCGAGAGATGAAGGGTGTGCACAGGACAACGTCAGTATCAATAATCTGTGTAAGTGACAAAACTTTCTTATGATAAGCGGATGAAGTATAAATGGATCCTACCAATTGCAGGAAGCTTAAACGGAACTGTCATTTCTGGTCACTTATCAACAAAAGAAGTATAGAGGATAAGTACCAATACGCACTTACGACGACCACCATGGTATGATTCTGTAGCCCTTTAGCCCATAGTATAGCAGTCTGCAATAGGACTCATAGTCAGCAAACGACGAAACCTACTGTACCCAGATGTTAGAACGTCAGCTAAACAATACTCGATGCCTGGAAAGGATTACGGCCGAAGCTGAAATAAGATAAGTAATTATTCATATCGCAAGCAAGTTTAGACACCAGAGGAAGCAGAGAAGTAAGTGTTGCTCACCGTGTAACTGTAATGTAATTGCATCATCAAATGGACATATTGCTGTTCATCTGGCAGATATCGCTCGATGAATTCATATTGATAGATGTTTGTAGGAAGTGAAATCCCTACAACGTGTTCGTCCGAAGAGTTAAGTGACGATTTACAAGTGAAATGATAAAGTATAAAATATATTTGCTGATTGATGTCGGCTGAAGCGATCCCCTATATTCCATAAGTCAAAACACTGCCGCGGTATAAAGAAGGTCTATCTGGTTAATACCTTGGGGTAGTCTCTGTTATATTCTCAATGCCTGGCGATAAAGTAGACACTATTGCTGGATACCGTACTATACAACGCACTCGTCATCACATATTCATCATCACTCTGGTTCATGTAATGTCGCAAAATGCTTTCACGTGTCGATCTCGGAAGATATCATGAATAGCATCTGATCCCCCGTTAAGCTGCATCTGATGTAGTGATAACATTCACACACACTGATATGAGGATCTCTAGAGCGATGTTCTGAGAATGGTGTAAACCTTGATGTAAATGTCAAACTGTTGCTTAATGCTTTGGGACTTGCTTCCTTTAATATCACCGAGAAAGTCCGGAATTAATGTGCCGGTCCAGAGATCAAAACAATACCCCATCTCATCTAAAAGTAATACCCTCTGCATTTAGACATGCTGTTCATCTGGGCCAATAGTTCCGAAATCTAACTGACGAATAAAACATTCAATATTATATTGCGCGCTATTCTCCATTCCCCATAGTGACAGCATGACAGCGCCTCGGGGACGGATGCGGCAATCAGATGAGAACCTCTACAGCAACCTGAACAGGTCAATTTACCTGCCATCATATGACACTTACTTAAAAAATTAATTGGTTCAATCAACCAACCATAATCCGTCGGTTTCGGGAAAGCACAACAATTATTATTCATCAACATGTAATTTTTATCGTCTATGGTTGGAGTGAAACAACATCAACGCATTTCGTTTATCGTAACTTAGCACAGTCCAGTTCTGAGTAAGAAAGATCAATGATATGAATAATTTCACCGTTTGCCAATAACAATGATGGTGTTCATAATGTTTATTCCATAACATTTATTGCATATGTAGGAAGTATAACTGTTAGGCTATGTTCACACATGTTTATGTGTTTATAACGGCTTTGTTACATGTGGCTTAAGTTTTACGGGGATCTTGAAAAAACCATTTATACTCAGGTAGTGGCATAGTCGTTGTGTCGACGTACGCCAAGCGGAATACGATGGCATGTGCCGCTAAACTAATCACACGCATACAGATGTGTTTACCAATGCAGCATTAAGTACATCTGCGTGATGACAATTGGTAATGGTAAACACTTACACTCGCCTGCTGCTGTATTGGCCGTTCACAGTCTGCCTTGGCCGATATTTGTTATCTCAGATATATGGGTCCCAACGCTTGATGACAGCAGTAACAACATCCTGACCATTTGCTGGTATGAATCCAAACAAACTTAAACATAAATATAAACATATATTAGGGTGGCTCACAAAAACCTTTTTTTTTAAAAACGCGTGCTCCCCTGGTTTTATTTTGTTCCTAATGATGCCCTTATCACACTGATTTTTTTTCAGATTTTTAAAATTAATTTTATACCCTCCCGTCTAGCGTTTTCTGGAAAAATGACGATTTTCAGCTATTTTTCAAGTATTATGCAATTCAAAATGTATTACAATTAATATTTCATACTTTCATGATGTTTAACTGTCTAAACATGATTGGTGTATTCTATTTGTATGCTAATATGATGTACTGTGTACAGTTTGGAAGGAAAAAAAGTCATTAAAATAGCAAAATCTCAAACAATAGCTTTATTTATCATACCTTCTTGTTCATTACACAATACAAAAACTGAAGCATATGATCACTGAAATAGGACTTCCTGTCCATTTATGTAGCAACTGCAGTACAACAAAATGCATTTTAGCATGCATTAGGGTACTTGTCCTTGACGGCACGTTCAGCGCAGTCATTGACCACCTTCAGGTCCCTCACTAGCTCCCTCAGCTCCCGATAGGCTGCATCTTGGTTCTCGGAGCAGCCAGTCTGTATTGCTTCTGAATAGCTTAAACAGCAGCCAAGATCGCTCACTGACGAACACTGCCAGACTTGGGCGGGTCTCTCCCAGTAGGTCAATCACAGGCTGGAAGTTTGGTTTGCCTGGATGGAAGACAGGTGGTGCAGGGTGTGCTACCAGAGCCCTTGCTACCTCCTTCTTCTTATCTTCTGATACACCATCATCGAAGAGGCACAGTACGACCTGCTCTGGCACCAGGTACCAAAGGTGCCGTTTGATGCTCTCGAGCCCTTCCCTGGCAGCCTGTTGTTCCACTGAGGCATATGCCTTAACTGCATAGTAGAAGCCAAGATCATTGCGGGGTGCAGGAGATGTCAGACGGATGCCGGTGTTAGAGGCTGTGGTATCAAACACACCAGCAACAATGGACTCTCTGGGGATATCATAGACTTAGAGAATGTCTAAGCATGAGTTGCACAGCTGTTCTCCGGTTCCTCTCCTACCAATAGGGGCTCCTAAGAATGTTGGGGGACAGTCACCTGGTCCAATTAAAACCACGGCATTGCAGTCATCATGCATACCTAATGCATAGTCAATGATCTTGCCATCCCCAGTGGACCACGGGGTACCTAGTCCTAACTTTCTTGGCTCAAATTTCTTTAGCCTTTTCTTGCTGGGCTGACTTACGATGGCGTTTGATGGTAGCTGAACTTGCGACAACTTCTTCTTGCATGTCCCCACCAGCAGCTACAACTGTTGCTGATACCATCGCTAGGTGCTGTGTGGAAGACATATGGTATCTGGTAGCCACTTGTGTTGTCAATTTTAATAATGTCTTACGATCCACCCCAGTGCAAGGTATTGTGTCTGTTTTGTTCTTCAGTTCCTGCTGGGTATTTGCACTAGCCACATACTCTGTATCACTGACATCTTCACAGTTCTCCTCGTGGTCACTGCCAGTGGGAAGAAAATTACTACATACTACTACTATATACATGCATCTCTAATACTAAAGCCACCTGTACCACACACTAAACCTCCACCATGTATTTACTTACTGTAGATGAATAGTTTACACACTAAAACAGCTGGAAGTAAATGGTATATACAACATATGCAATTTATTTATGACTAGGCTATGCACTTGTTAATAGTAGTTATCCATATGATGTATCCAATTTGTATATATTTATTTGTATACACTGGCTGCTTGAGAAGTCTTTAGTTCTTCACACCGTCTCCTTGTACCTTCCTTCGGTGCCCTTTGTTCCCTTCGGTGCTGAATCCCGATAATCTTTTTGTCAACACCTAACATGGATGAACTCTTGGTGTCTTGTAACTGGGACCTGTAAGAATGCCAGATCTTCAATTGCATTTGCATTCCTTGATGCGCCTGTACTTCTCCTCAATGTCAGCTGGGGCAATGTTGAATAGCTTGTCAATTGAATCTGAGTAGACTCCACACTTTGTAGCATTTTCCTTCAGCCGCTGAACTTCTTTCCATTCTTCCAGCATATCAAGGATTTGTTGCTTTATTTTATCCTGTCGCTTGGTTGACAATGCTGCCCTGTTCCATACTGAAGTTACTTCTTTGGCAAGGTCACCATAATTGCACTGTTGGGGTAGTTCTGCGCGGTACCATCTCTCATGCCTCTACATCTTTTCAGGACATCTTTCTTAGATGGGAGTCTGCATGTTACGAACTGCGCAGTTGCAGGTCCGACCAGAGTATGAAGCAGTCCTGAAGTACTGCAGCTGCTTCTGGTAACATGCCTCTTTTCATTTTCTCCACTGGTACTACTTGTTGCACTACAGGTTTCTGCTGGGTTTTCAGTTGAATCATCACTGGAGATTGATCTTTTTGGAGAAGGTTGCGAGGTATCTCTCCTGGGGCGACCACGCTTACGACCGCTTTGTGTGGGCAAAGTGGCTGGACAGGCTGGTACACTTGACGAGCGTGGTTTCCGTCCACTTCAACCAGATTTTCCAACCATTTTACAGCTACACAAATAAATCTGCTTGTTCCTGATAATCTGCACTAGTTGCACGTATTTGCATTCACCACCGAACAATCATTATTCTGCAGAATTCGCTCTGTGACACAGTATTTGTACTGCTGCATTCATTCAGCACCACACAATTATTTCATTGGATTATGAATATTATAACAAAATCAAATTTTAGCAACTAACCTGTCGTTGACAAAACCCGAAAACCTCCATATTATCACTACAACCATAAATACTCTGACCCAAATGGTTGAAATAATACTCAAACAAGAGTGTTGAAGTATTAAATATTTGACGGATTTTAAAATCTTATCACGAAATATAATTCTTTCCTCATTATTCACCTATCTGCCACATAGAATAATGTAACAAAATGCAACAAATGGTTCATACTAATCACATCTATAACCAAATTAATTTTTCTAGTCCATGAAGAATGAAAATGATTTCCCAGTATTCCGCAAATATACGCAAATATATATGGACACGAAGGGATGGATTTGTAGGTATAAATTATTAGCTTGACCATTCGTGGACGAACCAAAAAAAGAACCAAAAGTATATATATATAGATATATATATATATATAGATAGATATATATATATATATAGAGATATATATAGATATATATATATATATATAGATAGAGAGATATAGATAGAGAGATATATATATATCTAGAGAGAGAGATAGAGAGAGAGATCTCTATCTATAGAGATATCTCTCTCTCTCTCTCTCTCTATATCTCTCTCTCAGACATCTCTCTATCTCTCTATCTCTATAGAGATAGAGAGAGAGATAATATATCTATATCTCCCCCAGATATATCTATATCTCTATCTATATATATATATCTCTATATATCTATATATATATCTATATCTATATATCTCTCTCTCTCTATCTATATATCTCTCTCTATATATCTCTATATATATATATATATCTCTCTATATATATATATATATATCTCTATATATATATATATATATATATATATATGCTCAAATGCGACAGTTGGCCGACAATTTCGTAAGGGTCGGGGGCCAATTGGCTCCCGACCCTTATATCTGGTTTCTCCCAAAGTTCAACGCTTCCTGTCGTTTCCGTGTTTGTTTACATTCGCTCCAAATTTTGACAAGCTGTAGTTTGAGTACTACTTAGGTTTGGTGATCAGTTTTGTTATTCTATAAGCAGCGACATTTGTTTTATTGCAATTTTGATGCTTTTAAATATATACCCAAATTGTTGTCCACGCGACGGTTGGGCGACAGTCAGTGTTTTGTGAATTATAACAAATATACGGGGTATATGTCTATGAAATACTCAGTAATGCCTGCAAGTGTCATTCTTAAAAATTTACCATCATGCAAAGGCGTGAATTATCTTTATAGGTAATGATGGGAGTTTCAGTATATATATTCTGACAATTTTTCGCTTTTACCGGCTCCCACTAGTTTGTGCGCCTCTCGGCGGAGGGGATACAATGTTTTGTAATCAAGATCAGATGAACGGAATTATATAGTGTGCTTCCATACCAAAAATATCCAATTAAAAAACTGAAAAATGTCAGTAATATTCCAGTGTCAAATGACATTTTTTGCTCAATATTATCAACGGCATTCCAATCATTATAATATGATGAGTGACCTCAACAGTACCGTCATTTGTCTTCGGTCCCTTGACCGCTCTGCGCGATCTGACCTCGTTTCCGCGCGGCTCTGAATAATCTAGGCGATTCAGGTTACCTTTCTGGAGCTGTGGGAGGGGAGGGATGCTGTACATGCCTACCAATTCAACTGATATCATGAGTTGATTTAGATGGCAATTTTTCGTTGGAATGTGTGATTATGTCAAACGCCATGGGTCGCTGAATATATCTCAGAACAACTCCTTGCTAAGAATTGTGTACTTGTAAATATCGGATAGGTGTTAGTAATGTGTACGGATAGCCAATAGGTGATCCGAATGGCTTGTCTGGCTATCAGTGTTGCTGCTATAAATTGGCTGCCTAGCGCTTGGCTTAAATAAAAACTATCATAAGAAAAACAACTAAAATAATGTCAAAATTTTTTTGGGATCTGGGGTTCAAAACCACGACGATTAATTTTCACTTTCATTAAATAGTATGTTGTATGTACCAAATAAAACTAAAATACGACGATGGTGACAATGACGATGGCAATCATCATTCCTTTCATCCTCACAATCACCACCACCACCACAACCACCATCATCATCATAATGATTCAGAGTTTTGCGAGAATGTCCATACGTTAGAGTTTGCCTTGCTGTCAGTTTAATGGAGATAGAGCCTTTATTAAAGAAGTTGATGAGTGTCCTTAGAAGAAAAAAAAACTGGATAAATCATGCCTTTTTCCTTCATAAGTGATGCAATTCCACACGAAACAGATAGTACCCCGGCCCGATTAAGCTCTGCTGATTGCATTGGTGACAAACGGTGGTAAGCCAAAACGACGCGATCGTGCTGCGGTCCCAAAAGTTCCCACTTCCCTTCTTGGTATCTTAGTTATTTGCCTACATGTCAATGATGGTGTTAATGTAGTCTAGGCCACAGTGATGATGGAGATGTAGCCTGGATCCCCGTGCCTGGGGAGATGTGGCATTGTTGACAGTGATGTTGGCGATGTAGGCTAAGATTCTTATGTCAGTGGTGCATCGCAGTTGCCAAGGTGTAAGTGACAGAAAAGCCTGTCAATGTAGATATGTATAATAGTTGTTAAGGTGACTGTGGTGATCTACAGGATGCATGACAGTCAGTGGTGCTGTGAGTTCATATGTGCATGTGACGAACTATTTCGCATCTGACATATTTGTTATTCAGTGGAACGTGGCTCTTTTGAACTTTGTAGAAGCTCTTATAGATCCCCAGTTTGTACAGATGAGGCGTCCAGAACAGACCTTCAAAACCAGTCAGAGGAGGCATACGCAGAAACAAACATAGCGATGGCAAGCGAGTTCTAAGCTGAAGATCGAACACACCGATGATGGCGGTATTGACAGAGATATAAACGAAGTGGCGTGAGGTTTAGCTAGAGATACAAAACAGGGTAAGGCAGGTATAACAGATATACACAGATATAACACGATACAGAGCCAGTGATGGGGAATTATTGACCGACGCTCACAAGAAGTGAAGGGGAATTATAGACGACCCTCAACAGTCGCGAAGGGGAATTTGAGACTCGAAGTGATAAGGAGTTATAGACCCATACTCGCATGCTGTGAATGGTAGTTGGAGACCGACTCTCACATGCAGTGAAGGAGAGTTCAGAGCGATACTCGCATGCGGTGAATGGTTGTTACAGACCGACACTCACAAGCAGTGGAGGGGAGTTATAGAGTGATACTCACAAGCAGTGAATGGTTGTTAGATACCGACACTTACAGGCATTGAACGTTAGTTATATACCGACACTCACAAGCAGTGAATGGTAGGTCGAGACCGACACTCACAAGCAGTGAATGTTTCATAGAGACCGATACTCATAAGAAGTGAAAAGTAGTCGGAGACCGACACTCACAAGCAGTTAAGAGGAGTTAGAGAACGACACTCACTGGTAATGAAGGGGAGTTACAGACCGATACTCGCATGTAGTGAATGGTATTTGAGACCGACACTCACAGTGAATGTTAGCTACGCACAGGCCAATAAGTTATTGGCAGTTAACGACCGACACTAGTAAGCAGTGAAGAGGAATTGCAGATTGATACTTGCATGCAGTGAATGGTAGTTGGAGACCCAAGACACAATCAGTGGAGAGGAGTTACAGACCGATACTCACAAGCAATGAATGGTAGTAAGAGACGGGCACTCGCAGCAGTGAACAGTTGTAAAAGACCGACATTCACCAGCAGTGAAGACGAATTACAGACCGATTCTCGCATGCATTGATATGGCAGTTAGAGATCAACACTCACAAGCAGTGACGGGGGTTACAGACCAACACTCACAAGTAGGGAATGACAGTTAGAGACCAACACTCATAAGAAATGAATGATAGTGAGAGTCCGACACTCACAAACAGTGACTGGTAGTTAGAGAACGACACTCACGAGCAGCGAATGGTAGTTATAGACAGACACTAACAAACAGTGAAGGGGAGGTATAGAGCGATTGTCTCATGCAGTGAATGGTAGTTTGAGACCGACACTCACAAGCAGTGAATGGTATTTACAGACCCACTCTCATAAGCGCTGATTGGTTACGGAGCGACACTCGCAGGCAATGTAGGCGAGTTATAGCCTGATACCATCAAGCAGTGAAATTGATATAATAACGGATATATACACAGGCTGAGGTGGGGTTTTTAGACCGATACACAAAAACAGTATTGGCGAGATATAGACAACAAGTGATGTGGAGTTATTGACCGTTATTCTGTATACTCACAAGCAGTCTACAAACCACATATTGGGCGTCGGTGTTTGTATTTGGGTATGTGTGTTTATGTGTATGTTAGTCAAGGACGTGTTTGCGGGGAGAATAAGTTAATTGCAGCTTCATTGGGGGTTCTTAATATTGGAAGTCGGTGAAATGAAATATCTGGGTTAACTGTTTCACTCTTACAAAACGGAACGCAAAAATAACGATGGCTATTTGGTCGAGACACAGCGGCAGACGATGACATGTTTACAACTCGCTGCGGTCCGGCTAACGAGGTCGGAGGTCAACGGGGCTGCCCACCCATGGCCTCGTTCTGGCCGCGGAATGTGCGGCATGCATAAATATTGAGAACCCCCAATTGGCTGTACATTGGTGACAAAGCTGTCGCTGCACTAATAGTTCCCAGCAACGAAAGCTATAATACAGTTATAAGACAGTTAAATACATTGGATATCCATTCTCAGCTATATTGCCTCAATCCCGAAGATATCGTATGGCCAGCATTCCGAACCACCCTACCGTATTTGTTTTTATTTGAGAAAGATCCTTTGAGCTTTGTTGTATGGCTGATATCCACCTCTGCTTACTATTGCAAGCTTAAAGGGTTTCTCTAAAATGCGGGTCGTGTTAATGGTGTTTAATCATTATGAAATCGGGTTAAATTAAGATAACATTACCCCCGCACCGTCCCTTCACATGTTACTACATCCCCCCATAGGGACACCGATGTTATTTGTTCACTGTCCGGCATACTTCACGATGCCGGCCCCAAGAGACCGTAACTGGAACCCATAACTTCCCGTGCATAATTAGTTATGGTCGGTCCAAGTCAATCATACGTTCGTCTAATGAAAACGAAAATAAGGTCTCGTGGTAATCGTCAGGAATTACTTCACAACCCGACCGCAAGACGAGTCACGATATCATGGTGGGACGGAAGACAGCAACTGAGGCATCCTCTCCTATTACTATTAATTTGCTTGTTGCAATATGTGGTTCTCAAATTATACTGACCACATTGCTAATACAACTAATGTGACAGAGAGACGGAATGCAACCGACCGGGGATGCATAAGTATCGTGCTATTGAGTCTTTAATAGTAAATAATTAGCCCCTTCCTCCCTCGTGTTTCTCGTCCTAAGGCTCTCTCTCTCTCATTCGCCTTCCTCGCTCGCACTTTCTCTATCTGCTAGACATTTGCCTCACTACGGGGGCCTTTATTTGAGCGTCAACGCATAGCCATAGCGGTGGATAACAAGGCTGCATAACACGCTTTGAACTCGGGTCGTTCCAGGTCACCATACAGCATTTGTTGCAAGTTTGTTCGTTCGTAGAAGCCACACAGCTGCTCTATGTGCGCCTCTTGGATATCCGGGATATATAATCAACTGGCCGACCACCCAGGTGGCACTTCCTACCACCCTTTCTCCTCCTCCTCCTCCTCCTCCTCTTCTTCCCCTTCCTCCTCCTCCTCCTCTTCTCCTTCTCCTTCTCCTTCTCCTCTTAATCATCCTCATCATCGCCATCATCATCATCATCATCTTCATCACCGTCCCCATCATCATAATCATCATCATCATATTACTCTTCATCCTCCTCCTCCTCCTCCGCATCATCATCATCATCATCATCATCATCATCATCATCATCATCATCATCATCATCATCATCATCATCATCATCATCATCATCATCATCATCATCATCATCATCACCACCACCACCATTATAATCATCGTAAGGATCCAGGTTTGGAGAGTTTAGAGAGAATGTCCTTACACATTCGCCAGTTTCACAAAACGTCCACCCCCCCCCCCCTAGATTCTTGTTTCTTCTTTATTTGCCTATATAGCAATGATGGCATAAATGTCTAGGCCGCAGTGATGATAGATTCCAATGCCGAGGGAGATGTGGCCTTGTTGACAGTGACAATTGATATTGGCGATGTAGGCTAAGTGAAACAGAGCCAGTGATGGGGAATTACTGACCGATAATCACAATAAGTGAAGGGGAATTATAGACCGATCCTCATAAGCCGTGAAGGAGACCGATACTCACAAGCGGTGATAGAGTGAAGTAGTTAAGAGGAGTTATAGATCAATAGCCACAAGAAGTTATAGACCGATACTCACGGGCAGTGAAGGGGATTTATGGAGCGATACCATGAAGCTTTGAGCTATAGACCATTACCCGCAAACATTGATGGGGAATTATAGACTCACAAGTAGTGAAGAACAATTATATACCGATACTCACAAGAAGTAAAGGGGAGTTATTCACCGATACTCACAACAAGTGAAGTGAAGTTATACCATAGAAAGGCAGGTATAACACGATACAGAGCCAGTAATGGGGTGTAATGGACCGATACTCACACAAAATGAAGGGGAGTTATAGACCAATACACACAATCAGTGATGGGCAGTTATAGACCAATACTCGTATGTAGCGAAGGGTAGTTAAGACTGATACCCACAAGCAGTGAACTGTACTTATAGACCTATACACACAAGCAGTGAATGGTAGTTAGAGACCGACACTCACAATCTGTGATGGCGAGTTATTGACCCATATTCACAAGTAGTTAGGTTGGATTATTGACCGATAGTAGTGAAGACGAATCATATACCGATACTGGCAAGCAGTCTTCATACCTGACATTGGCCCTGTGTGTGTGTCTTTGGGTATGTGTTTTCATGTGCATGATAGCCAAGGACGCATTGGTGGGGAACGGAATCTGTTAATTGCAACTTTATTGGCCGTTACTTATGTGGCAAAGCTACAGCTAGAGTAGTAGTTACCAAGAACCTAAGCTATAATCCTTCTGAAGACATTTATATACAAATCTTATCCAACATTCATTGAATAACATAGTACATGTGATACTTTTTGCGTATCGCAAGGCACCGTTGGCATATATATTCTATGCTATATTGTCTGGGCTTCTCGTTATGAATACCCACATCCTGGAAACAGGTATATAAGTCATGGATTTGAGTCCCTGCTTATCTCCAACTCAAAGACGGCATGATTATTGTGGTTATTATTATTGATTATGCGATGCATAATTTGTAATGATCGGTCCAGGTCAATTATTTGACGTGTTCGTCTACTGTAAAAGCATATCAGGTCTCTTGATACTCGTCATGTAATCTCGCGAATTACT
Source organism: Urechis unicinctus (assembly GCA_034190875.2). Taxonomy (NCBI): domain Eukaryota; kingdom Metazoa; phylum Annelida; class Polychaeta; order Xenopneusta; family Urechidae; genus Urechis; species Urechis unicinctus. The sequence goes on from CM067345.1 coordinate 4,341,229, forward strand.
TCACAACCCGACCGCAAGACGAGGCGCGATATCATGCTGGGTCGGAAGACAGCAACTAAGGCATTCTTTGCATGGAGCGCGCAGGTTCATGAAGAGGAAGATGAAAGGAAGATGCTTCTCTGGTGAGGGGGCGACGGGCTAGCCCGGTTAGGGATGGTCAACTTGTAACAGCCTGACATTGGTGCCGTGTTCATTCGATTTGTGCCGATTGAATGGATTTGAATGACAGGCGCAGAGGTTAGCTAATCACCAAAGCAATTCGCATTGTTCCTTTATAAACTTCAACCTCATCATTTCCCTAGCTGCCCTATTGCAGTTGCCATAAAATATAAAAGGATTTAAATAACAAAAACCGAGTCATTCTGAGAGAGAAACAGACAGGCGATATAGATAGATATGTGTACATAATATAATATATAACAGGTAGGGACGCACAGCACATTATGGAAAATAATAAACGATATACTATAATTTGGAACACATATTGTCCATGTGTGGTCTCGTAAAACTAGTGTAAGTTATTAAGTAATATATAACGAAATATCATGGGTGACGGACATTGTGCGCCTCAACCGTATCCGTCCACAACCCATCCACTGAGACCGACACTCTCCAGCAGTGAATGGTAATTTAGAGACCACACTCACAAGCAGTGAAGGAGAGTTACAGACTTATACTTGTATGACACGTGGAAATCTTGCTGATGAGGAATGGTGAGCGAGACTGGTCTTTGTTGGGATGTGACGGCACGATGATTTTATTTTTTCTTTAAGCAGGTTGGGATAAGGATTCCGTATCCCATTAATTCAAATGTCAATATAGATATTGTGATAAATAAAAGGTAGCGCTGGTCTAGTCCAGGGTAGAGATGAGACGGACTTCCAATCTCTTCTTACCGTGTACGAATTCGGCCTTCCAACTTAGTCCGTAACACCGTGACTATTTAGTTGCCCGAATTAAGAGTGTATTTTAACATCTGGTAATGCGGATGTATTTATACAAGTGTGGCGTCGCCAGCAAGCGTGGAGGTTTCTGATTGGGCCTCAGCTGCTACAAATGGGTTTGCCTACAAGTATGGGCAGATACTTGAGTTGGATCTGAGGAATTGATATTTATTGCCCACGCATGGTCAGGGAACATATTGAGAGCACATTCGGTAATAATGAAATTGTCAACACGAGTGACTCGAAGATATCGAGGTTTGATACTTGAGGGGCGGGGGATCATGACTCTACACTGGCAGACGACGCTTATTATGATATGAATTACATTAGATGTAATATGAGTACACATGTGGACGACGCTGATTATGGTTGATACTACGCAATGCATAAAATCTTTTATCAATAAGGGCGGTCACACTTGCATGCAGTCAATGGTAGTTAGAGACCCACACTCACAACCAGAGAGGGGGTATTACAGGCGACACACAACCTGCGAAGGGGAGTTACAGACTTCCTCCCTCGTGTTTTTCGCACGCTGGCGCTTCCTCTGTTCGCCATCCTCGCGTTTCCTATCTCTGAGGCAGTTATCCCACCACGGGGGGCCTACACGCGATAATCAAGCGCACGACGCTGTCTCCTAATAATGATAATTAGCGTGAACCTATGTTATGTGAGGTATCTGCCTGGGACTTCTAAATATGAGATGTATTCCCTTAATCCCCCACTCGGACCTCAGCTGCCTGTGATGATGGTTTCAACTAAAGAAGATCTCGGAGATTTTTCTTTTTTCGACGCCAGTGATTTTGAGAGGGATTTTAGTGTTCCTGATTGTGCGTTTGTTGTTCCCTTGGATCCATCTATAGATACCACCGTAGCTGTTGCTCCGACTGCTACCAGCGATATATCTCGTTCACTCAGTAGCGCCTTTCAGTCACTCACACTATGCGTCACGCCTGGCTGCCTTGGCTCGCATAATGAATTAGACAATACTTATCGCGTCAACCCCTTATTAAACATTTGTTATCCATTAACGCTACTTCTTTCTCCTTCTCCATCTCTCCCACTTCTTCTCCTGTCTTGACCGGTCTACATTGGCGGTCTTCTAAGCAATCTCTCATATATCTTCCTCGCTATTACATATTCCGTTCTGATCTGTTTCGATATTGCTCGTTCGCTTTGCTTTACGTACGTAATCTCGCATAACAGCTTCTATCTTTGTCATTGCTCACTAATGTTCTTAATGTTGTTATGCAATTTAATGCTTGCCCTCGCTCTGTGCAGCGGGGTGCTTGAACTTCTTTAAGCCCAATAAAGCGATTGTATGCACCGACTTTCCTTCTGGGGATAATTATCAAGTTAGCCTCCTGGATACGATCCCATGACATTCTTTGTTGATGCCGATGCATTACACGAGTGTTAAAAAATCGTATTAAATAGACCTAAATAGAATAATTGGCTATAATCGTCCGTAAAAATTAGTCCTTGTGATGTGTAATAATTCTAAAGGCTACAGTAGGCTTTACATACACGCAGCCGACTCGACCGGATGCAGCGTGTATACATCCATTAAGCGAACACCCCCTGGTTCATAAGAATTTGCGTAGTCACGGTAATTACGATCTGGGCGGACAGGGACAATAGTTCCATTCAAGTCCGACTCAATGAAACGTGTGATTAAACCAAACAAGAATATCTTGAATATTTGAAAAACAGATAAATTGGGATTGTCGTAGACTGGTATATAACCTATTGAATTACAATTGCGGATTGAGAAAGTGTAATATATAGATAAATATGATCAAGACGAGCGCGTACAATTTGGTGTAGCATACATACCCTTCCATTACCCCTAGACATTCGATTGCTTCAATATGTGTGGTGTTAGTCACAATGATATCGTCAGTCACGCCAAACCATGCGCACCGCCGCACTTGCATGCTAAACATAGCAACATCTACGGACATATATATATGGATATTATACGCATCGACCGTTGGGAGACTTTTGGCGGGAAAAGACCGTTGGGGGCCTGGTCTCCCGAATTCAGTCTATAAAATAGTTGTGTATATATATATATATATATATATATAGATAGAGAGATATATATATATATATATATATATATATATATATATATATATATAGAGTATAGAGATATAGAGATATATAGAGATATATATAGATATCTATATATATATATATATATATATGTATATATAGATATATAGATATATATATATCTATATATATATATATATCTATATCTCTCTATCTCTCTAGATCTATATATATATATCTATAGAAAGAAATATATATTAGCACGAATGTGACCTTAGTAGACAAACCGCCAACCTTTTTTTTAGACTTGAAATGAAAGGATATACTACTATGTCCACATAAAGTCTAAGCACATTTTATTTCAAAATGTTTACAAATATTTTGGTTTGACCATTAAAATGTGATAATCTAGTATAAATAACGTGCAAAGATAATCTTTTACGAATGATTTCTTTGAATCTTGAATTTTATGGAGAAATCAAATCTTAACAACTAACCATTCGTTGACTTTACCCGATAACCGCAATATCTTCCCTACAACCATATATACTTTGGCCAAATGGTCCAAATAATGTATAGATATGAGCGTAGAATATGTTTAGTTGAAGTATCAAACGATTTGATTAATTTTAAAATTTTAGTACCGAAAAACTGTATTTTCTCATTATTCGTCCATCTTCAGCTCTGATAATCGCTACCAATGGCTCATGATGATAATCTACAACAAATATTATGATTCTAATCCACGAAAATGATTTCAAAATGTGACCTTGTAGACAAACCGCCAACCTTTTTTTAGACTTGAAATGAAAGGATATACTACTTCGGTCCACCGCAAAGTCAAAAACATTTTATTTCAAAATGGTTGGTTTAAAAAAGTATTTTGGTTTGACCCATTACCTTTTATGATATCTAGTATAAATAACGTGCAAAGATAATCTTTTACGAATGATTTCTTTGAATTTTGAATTTTATGGAGAAATCAAATCTTATATAACTAACCATTCGTATATATACCCGATATAACCGCAATATCTTCCCTACAACCATATATATATATACTTTGGCCAAATATCCATATAATGTATAGATATATATATATATATATGCTTAGTTGAAGTATCAAATATTTGATATAATACATATATACATATATTTATACCGAATATATAGATATATGATCTATATATGTATATATATATATATATCTATATATATATATATATCCATATATATATATATATATATATATCGCTATAAATATATACGTATATATATATTTATTCTGACGAAACTACCAAATACTTCACCAATCAAAATGTTAATAAAGTTATATATATTGTTAACCATGAGTTTACTAACGAAACCACTTGGTTCGAAGCCAGTCAGCTGTCGCTTAAGGATAACAAATCAAAATATATGATATTCATTAAACAGGAAACCCCAGATAATCCTCCTATACCTTTGAGGGCAATACACGTTTGAAAGGGTTGACCAAATAAGATTATTTGACACCGTGGTTCATAACAAACTCATTTGAACGGCGCACGATTAACACGTACAATCTAAAATATTCAAAAACATGTCCGTTTTATATAGAACAAGAGTAATACTCGTCAATCATACCCTATATGCACTATATATAAGTCTATTTGTTGTTGTGCTATTAAATATTGGGTAATACCTACATAACGAGACGTTATGTAGGTATTACCCAAAAATTCTGAAGCTACACGGTTTGATTGACCTTGGGACAATGAATTTAATGTATAGATCCGCTTTAAACGCATTACCATCTCATCTGGAGTCCATATTTGTACGAACACGTACGACATATAGCTATTCCTCAAGACCAAATCACTCATTTGTAATCCCACAGATAGCACTGCTAGGGGTCAATCCACGCTTGTCAATGGAACAATAAACTATAACATTCTCAACAAAAACTTCCAATGCCATTTTACTTATCAAGCATTTACAAAACAATTTATACATCATTTTATGCTAACTGTTTGTTCAGTTACCATGTAGTCTGTATTCGTATATGTACGAATCAAGGTTGAATAATGTTACTTTTGAACTTGGTAAACTTGCTGTTAGATTATTATTTAAGGCTTTACAGATGGAAACGAGCATCATTATCATTTTAGCATATTCAAGGTTTACCAAATATGAAATGGATTGTTCACAAAATCACGGGGTCACCGATCAGATTATATTGGAATTTACTATGCTTTATTACAATTGCTTCCATAGCAATGTGGACAGTGGTCATAAGAATATTCCTCATCTGTAAACTTCATGATGGTGTTTATCCTACATGCTGCTAATAATTGAGTTTCTATCGGCCAAATCATATGCCTTTAACAATATATCATGCAGATTCATATTTTGTGAAGGAGTGGAGGAACAGCAATGTTAGAAATAATTGTGTTCAAAATCACATACGTAAAATAGTCGGTATTACATAATAGGATACCGAGTGCAGGTCCACTACAAAGACAAAGAAGCGCTGGTTACCTGACCGTATCCGCGCGGAATTTAATTGGGGCAGCCTCTTCCCTTCCAAGGAGGAAAGATAAGGACTTAGGCGATAAAAAAATATCGTTTACAAATTCGACTCTGCACATAATGCGCCCCAACCTATGTTTTCATGAAAATGGAATCCAGAATAAAATATTCTCTCTGTGTCTCAGTTGTTTGGAATGGAATATATTGAAAACAATTATTTAAACTTTCAGAGATCCAAAGTGGAAACACCACCAGGTAAAATACCTATTGCTTACATATCTGATGGTACTGAATGCCGCGAGAGCAGAAACGAGAGGAAGAGGATAATATGCACAAAATCTTATGAACTTGTTCAGGGTGTGAGGGCAACATTCTGGTTGAGTATATAGACGAGAACAATAAAAGATGGGTTTATTGTTCAGGCGAAACCTGGTACACCCCTCGCAGGAATGGCTTCGTTATTGAGAGAGTTGAAACTTTCAGCGGCTTTGAAGGCATCTGCACGGACTCATCACTAAAGACTGAAGGAATATTCAAGTCTGGATAGATTTCATCCACTTCGTCAATGCATGATTGACAGAACTTAGGAGCAGTTTTTGTGTAATGGACAGATTCTTTTTTTCCATCCAAATCCAACAGTTTTTCTTCGACACCACTTGGAAATAGCCAAGGTCCCCTAGCCTGATGGCTGCGGGCGTTGTTTACATGTTACTGATATTCAATAGTCTCGCCTTCAGGTCTAGGGGACGACAGCGTTTTGAACTGGACAGGCATCCCAGACTTGGGATGCTCCAATCAAAAGCTGTGTCTCCCGGTCATTGTCTCTCATTGGTTAGTTCTACAAGTTCCGAAGAACTTGTCCAACCTGACGAGTGATTTTTATGAGCCGGGCACACATTTTACAACACTCCGATTTGTTGTTTCACGCTGAGTGGCACTGTTGATCACACAGTCGGCGAGAGAAGCAGACACACAACTGGTTCTTTTTAACTGACTATTACGTAATCATACTATCGTGCAGCGTAGCGATTAACGCGCTTGTTGCGGTGCCAATTTGAACTTTTGAGACGCCCCATAATTCCAGAAGACATTCAATGTGTTCTCATTGGACGCAGACCACTACAATGTCCATGACGTCACATGGAACCGAGGGTGCGTATCACAAGCCAGACGCGCAATTTAGGTCAATCCGGGGTCACAACCTTTGCGTTGATTGGTCACGAAGATTTACGTACGTGTCTAATGAATATTCGGACGCGCCAGTTTAAGACCTTATCTTATCGTAGACTCTAGGGCGAGAAGCGTAGCGGAACCCCTGGAGTCTGGGACGCAGACTAACTTGGAAATTTTGATTTCAGGTTTCCTGTTTCCAAACATCCTCATTGTGAATGAAGGCTTTTAGAAGCAGACTGTTTTGAAAATGGCATGGCCAATAGCTGTTCAATTCGGGAAAAAAACAAAGTAATTCAGACACTGTCTAGTCAAATACATAGCATTAAATATTATAATCAATGTTTAAGTACACAACACAAACCAGCAATTCTTGTGAGATATTTTATATCACCCTCTACTAACAGACTAAATCATATTCGGTTGGAATTATTGACATTGTCACTTCGGTCGTATGAATCATAAGTGTCATTCTTTTATCTGCATACGATCTACTATCAGACTATGGTACCAATTCAAAAGGAAGTACACCATACTTGGATTTAAGTACGAACGCATCAATACGCCATTGTTTCAGAAAAATCATTCAACAGGGGTGTTATATTATTAGCGATAATTTACTTGTAAATAAGAAAGCATAGACCTTACCTCTGCCATGTTGATGTGTGTACAAAATTTTATCAATGAACGTCGAAAAACTCCCAGTCGCTGTCGAATAATGGAAGTGAAAACTCTTCTAGTGAACGCCCGATATCGCTCACAACAACAGATTTGTTTCCAAATGTAGGCCATAATATATTTGCATAATGAGAGACCTCAAGTTTTAATCCGCTACGCGGCGCCACGGAGCAATGCGGTCCCTCGCCAGCTTTCGGTATTCTAATACACACAGTTTACCATAGAAGGTTGCGCAACATCGTTATTTTTGATTGAATCCTTTCGAGTTATATAGTTGGTAACATTGGAGCAAATCATTACGGATGGATAAGTACGTCGTCTGACCTTACAGAGAATTGAACTCCCATTTTGGCAGGATATGCAAAGCATCTATCAAAACAGACTTAGTCCGTATGGCGAAGTCGCTGACCCGCGTCAACCAGATTTGGACCAAAGCAATTGACCACGGTATTCGTAATGAGCCTGTGGCTCGGAGGAATATGCAGCGTTGACTGGGACCGAAGTCAAGCCATGTGGGATTGTAGTATCCCAAACACACCCTTACCTCGCATGCTCACCAGATGGGGTTGTGATTGTTGAGGTCGTGTCCCTACAGTACCAAGGACAAACCTGTCACTCCTGTCTCAGTGTCATACCTGGTCAATGAGAACAACCCGCTCACCCTTAAAGCCAACATGACTACTATTACCAAATTCAGGGCCAGTTGTTTTGCACGAACAGTGAACTTTGTCATCTTGTGGTGTATGGAGATTGTCCCAGTTACCCGTGACGATGACTTTATTACTACTATGATTTCAAAGTTAGAGGTGTTTTTCTGGGACTATTTCAAAGATGCTATACTTGATTCAATGTTCTTTCGCAATTTCTCTTACTGAGTAGTCTTGTGCACTGATTTCTTTTTTCGTTAAGGAATCATTTACCTGCATATTGCATGTGGTATAATGTATAATAAACTCATGACACTATAAAAGTACAAAGTGTTTTAATTGAATTATAAACAATTATCCCATTGGGGGTTCCACAGTCACTCATTCAATGAAAGGGACAAACATGAATAGGATGAAAAACAATTTTTTCTTCAACAGTATGTTTCACGTGTATGGTTATTATAGATTACATTATAAGGCATTTGGTATAAAAAGACTACTACATATCACCTTTCATTGAGATTCATATAATATCACACCCTGAGTGGGATAGACATACACAGTCACACTTCACAAAAACTAAACTTCACCTTAGGCACTACCGAAAGTTACATATAATAAACAAAGATTATGTCAGATGAAATTTGGACCTCACAGTGGATCATAGGTTCCACCAAGATTTTGACGATTTTCCCCAATCCTATTATCCGCTCAATGTGCACCCTCTTGCTGGAGATCTTCCGGTGTCGCTGCACCACTTTCCCTGTCAGCTGATTTTTCTTACTGAAAAAAGTTGGTATATTTACGGTGACATAATAGGGAGTAAATAAGTCCTGCATGACAAAGCCATTACCGAGTCACCCTGGTCACACATTTCTGGTAATTTTCTCCTTTCCATCACCTGCCTGTTACTGCATGGTTGTGCCGCCATAAGAGGGAGACACATAGGACACTAGGCCTCCTGGTGTAGCACCCACCACCACCTTCATTGTGTTACGGTTCTCGCACGTAGAAAAAGTGGCCTAGAAAACGGTATACCTGGGACCTTTGATCTCGACTTGGCCAGCTGTCCGTCGCCGGTCGGCTCGTTTCACAGCGTTTCGGAGATGCTCGTCCGCTACGCACAGTGCATTGACAGTGACTGCTTTACCCTAAGCTTTACGTATTGCGAGAAATTTTATTCGTCCAAGTGAAGCAAAATGGAAATGAATCTCTTGTATTTACGCGTACTACGCGAAGTAAGCGCATAAGCTGATAACTTCCGGTGGAGCTTGGGACCGCAAAAAAACCGCAACGCGGTCTCCCATTAAATCGTTCAAAGCCAATCACATTTCAGAAAATTATGTCATAAAATGCAAAACAGCAGAGGGCGGGGGCACGACTGTCATGTGTACCTCAATCGAGGTGCGCCGTACTGGGAACTAAGTACGTACTTTGTTTGAGGTACGTACTTCCTTCTGCGGTCATGCCGCGACTTGGTTATGCATGTCCACCAGTGAGCATTCTGTAGCTGCCTGCTTAGGCTAACATACTGTGATAGACTTTCATACAGATGCCACCTATAGTCGGGGTTAGGAGTAGAGTAAAACGAAGAGACATGTGACGTGAAGACTGACGAATACGCTGTGGGAGCATAGCAGAAACAAGGGTCACAGTACGAGGTAGTCTGAGCATGTCAAAGCTGACAACATGAACGATGAATGTGTTTTCTTATCTTGATTTTGCATTTATCAATTTACACATTTGTATTACAGCATAGGTGGTTAGATATGATGATGAGGTACGGAGACCTGTACAACGATAGACTGACAATCGACAAGAGCAGCTATCAACATAATTAGGTTTAGCACGTGACTTGATTAATTACGTGCTAATCACCTTACATAGACTGAAGGAGGTTGAATAGCCCATGGACTTGTACACTGATAGTATGACAATCGACCAGCATACATACATACATACATACATACATACATACATACATACATACATACATACATACATACATACATACATACATACATACATACATACATGCATACATGCATACATACATACATACATACATACATACATACATACATACATACATACATACATACATACATACATACATACATACATACATACATACATACATACATACATACATACATACATACATACATACATACCTACATGATCGTGACTTGCACCACAAGTGCATAACCTACTCATTAGATATCATGTTCGTTCACAGCCTGTTTGTAATACCTAGAAAGGTGATAGAAATCATTATGATATGGATCAAACTCATTTTGTAGGTGATCAAATTCATTTTGATTGCGAGCGAATTCGTTTTAGCCGCGATCAAAATTACAGTATGATAGCGATCCAAGGGAATGTGATCGTGTTCAATATTACTTTGATGTGAAATGAAGGTTATAGCTAATGTATGTTCTGCAACCTAAGAAATCGATATGTTTGGCATTGGTTGTTAGTTTTATGACACAGGAGATGCTTCTTTGGGATACCTCACGGTGAATTTGTAAAATAATGACGTATGATATATATATATATATATATATATATATATATATATATATATATATATATATATATATATATATATATATATATATATATATATATATATATATATATATATATATATATATATATATATATCATATATATATTATATATATATATATATATATATATATATATATATATATATATATTTGCATGTTTTTAATTATACGACGAATCAAGTGGAGAGTACTTTCCATTATCTTAAGGTCTCTTCTCACGGGGAATTTAGAATCTAGAAACAAAACATACATCATGAGCCGGTGGAAATATATCGAGAACAGGACAATGAGCTTACCGCCGATCGATGCAGGTATTTAGAAAGTGCCATTTAAGATCACATGGTATCTGTTTGCTCTCTGTTCACTATGTGCGCTCCATGCTTTTCGAATAGTCATGTTTAAAAAAAATGCGCCTGTGCATAGCTACTGCTGCCTAATTTTAAAGATAAACATGCGCTAATCGACAGCAATCGTAAAAATAGACCATGTCACCTGAATAGATCCACTCTTTATTATAGATATATATTATCATCAAAACATGCGATGAAACCAAATAACTCGCTGGTTGTTATACGTTCAATGTATCTGATTTAAACGGTGAATTTGTGAATTGCGTTGGGACCGAACATCGTTGGACGTCTACTCAGACTCCTGGAGGGCTAATGTTGTACCTAGCTATATCCAATGTGGTGAGATAGTAAAGTACATAGTAGATGATTGGAATACCTGGACATCACCAGTTCTTTCTAAGACGATTGTAATACATGGACATCACCAGTTCTTTCTAAGCACATACCCCTCGCCTACATCTGGTCGCCAGCCACAGCCACATGGCTTACCCATAGAATACCAAAGAATGACAAAGCAATGCACGTGAGTTGCGGATAACATCTATGAGCTGCCATTTAAAGTGTGGAATCAGAGGAATTAAATCAAGGTGAGAAGAATCCTTCACATTAGTACTTAATGCTGATATGTGCGCTGACGTCTGACAGCACGTAAGAAACGATGGTCTGAATACTCAACTTACCTCAAATGATAACTGGTTGTAGGCTTGATTGTGGCGGTCATATGCTTCGTAGCTGTTAAAGATACGGGACACAATATTCCACCAACAACAATTAATCATGGATTGGAATATCACGTCCGATTTCAACCAGAATGCATCTACCAACGCTCCCTACGCAGATAACGAGTGTAAGGCGTTCACCAAGTTGATCATGCACACCCTCGTTGCTGGAAGTTTGTGTCTGCTAGGTTTGATCGGCAACACTGTGTCGTTTGTTGTACTCATCAAGGATAACGGTACACCAGTAATATCATTCATGCTGCAAGCTTTGGCATTGACAGACAACTTCTTCTTGTTTCTCTGGTTTCTACAGTTCTCACTGGGCGAACTATTCAGTTACTTTGCTCTAGATCTACACGCCACCTGGCTGTATGTGATACTGTATTCGTATCCCCTTCCTTTTGCGGGACAAACTGCCACCATATGGATGACTGTGTTGATTGCAGTTAGTCGCTACATCGCAGTATGTAAGCCTTACCAAGCAACCGTTTTGTATATTCAAGTTAATCAATGATGTTAATGACTCTTGTACTGCGATATATGGCCTTGAATGACTCGTTACGCCGCAATTATATATTTAATGTGAATGAATTTAAGCGTTAAAAAAGCTGATGTTAACGTGTTACCACAATTCCTATCATAGCTGATTGTATGTTTTGTTAAAGTGTTGATTCAATAAATGTTGTGCTTTATAAAACGGAACGTCGTAAAATGTGTCTCCTTGCTTCAAACATCACAATATGATTTATTTTACTTCTTGCGGCATAACAGAACATTACCTTAAAGCTGCAGTATCATTAAGACGGCTTCACGTCGCCCTATTAAACATTCAAAGCTTACAAGCGCGAGTTGTTGCTGAATGTTCCCTCAAGTTGTACATGTAAACCTCATCTCTTTGTTTGCAATGGTGCAAATGAGGAGGTCGTGGTTATTATCATTTAATGCGCAATGAACGCTTAGACAAGGAATATTGAACTGGAGACTTGGTGTGTAGTAAACTGCTGACTGGTGGTCTGGGATTAACTTTTCTAAGTTATGTCAAATAAATATCAGATTATTGATGAAACGTCAAAGCCTTTTGTTTTAAAATGTTTTGCCCTAGCAGGAACCATTTATTACCATGATGGTGACCCAAGGGACGTGTTCTGTCTTAGATAAAGCAGTTCGCTCGTACACATACTTCTATAAAATCGCAATTTGCCAAACGGCTTATTTGGAGAACGTCAAATAAAGTCGTTAACATCAGAAATGTATTGCCTCGTTAATATTATGCCATTGCTTTACAAACATGGATTAGGAGACGTATTAAAGAGTGTTGGAAGCACAGCGAGCATAATAATAATCTGTATTAGTTGCTTATAAGCGACTCCCCTTATTACGTAATTAACCATAGCAAATTGTATGAGGGTATCCATTGATGGCTTGTATCCTAATGTTAACCGACACATTAAAACCATGACAACGCGACACAGACAATGGCGACACGTCATAAATACTGTGCTTTTATCGACTCAGCTTATTTTGCGTTTGAACACCTTGATCTATACCCATATCTTCGTTAATTTACCCAGAACAACATCGCTCATAGAAATGATCAAGCGTATCTACGCATTTTGACACGAATTGATATTAGCAACTCCTTTCATTGGTGGCAAATGCTATATCTCTCAATTAACCAATTAACCAATCATAGCGTCGTACGTTAATCACACAATCTCGCATCACCACATTATCTGACGCAATAAGAATTCGTTACACGGTTACTGTCTAATTTTAACACTAATTCACACTGAAAACTTAGGCAGTCTCTGGAACCTCAGCCAATATGGTGCGGAGGCAGCAAATCGACTTACGGCCGCCGGATCGCGGCTGTTGAACGCGGGGCACTCGTAAGGGCACACTCCACATGCACTTATTTTCAAGGCATTCTACAGGAGTGCTGACTGGCAGGATTCAATAAGGGAGTGCTTAAGGTGTGCTAGGGTCTTATACATTAATTGTCATTGTCTGATTTTAGACTGGTACACATTGAATTATCTGTGTACGGAAAGGCCTGAGTGCGGTAGACCCAATGTCAGCTATGGTGTGTTGAACAAGTCGCCACTACGTAGCCAAGCAGCCTGCGTTCCGTGATTGGCGCTCCCACAAACCCGTTGGACGTTATCGCCAGTGTTTTCATAAAATGCAACACTCATATAGTAAATCCAATTGTGCACATGGTTTTCCAAGGTCTTTCTTTGAACTGAGTTGTCAGAGTGCATCTCTCAAGTCCCATGGTCTATGGTTTGGGTTGCTGGCTTATCCGTGACTACTGATATAATCTAAGGCAACATGATTTAACTTCAGAAGACCTTGTACAGCCCGGATAGTGTTAAGGGCATTGTCAGCGTTTTATCATCAGGCTTTGAATCCAACGCACGCATCCAGCACACCGCTGTGTAATTATCAATCTTTTGGATGTTTACCATCTGTTTTTGCACCATCTGCACATTGCATATCATATGAAAAAGGACATCATGGTAGTCAAATATATATATATATATATATATATATATATATATATATATATATCTATATATATATATATATATATATATAGGATATATATATGTATATATATATTTCTCTCTATATCGAGAGCGTCGCTCAGAGAGAACCGTTAGTCTCAGGATGATAGTTTCTCGTGAAAGGTAAAAGCAAGATACACTATTTAGATTACTGAACCGAAATCGCAAATTTTAGTCTCAGAATCGAGCGCGGGTATGTCTGCACATACACTGTGTCGCTAGAGGATGACAAGGATGATAGAATATACAATATTTAGATTACTGAACCGTTAGTCTCAGAAATATGATAACTGTGACCCGAATAACAGATAAAGGTGTCCGTAACTTTTATCCTAAATTGGACTGGACCACCATTTACGTTTTCCCCCGCAGGTATTACGCCATAGCATCAAATGAAACGAGTATAGAGGAATGCAGGCATTCAATACACCAATCCGGTTTGAAAGTAGTCAGCACGAAATAAATTGATTGAAAGCAAACACGCATTGTAAATTAAAATTGAACGTTAAAATTACCTATAGTCGAGAGGAATAAATCTGCGGCTCACAAATGAACTTGCATCGATAATTCAAACATTTCTCAATGCGAGTTGCGATTCATGGTACCTAAATAGAATCGCACTAGCGGAGAAATGTAGCATTCGATTTTTTTTCAATGAAAGCAATGCAAGGGTTATTAACGGCATGTTAAGAGCAAATGAAGTTCCTGCCAAACCTTATGGCTCTATACACTTGTGTAAAACCAGCGACTGAGGCTCGCAACCCGTTGTTGTCAGGGGATCATGTCAGTTTGGTAATGGCACCTCATGTGCGCTTTCAATGCATAACATTCATTGAATCTATCACCGTCGCGATATCACACCGCTGGTGAAAGCGACGTGTAACACCTGAATTTCTTTCATTTGTTTCCTACCATATAGTTGCAATGAGCCAATATAATTGCTTTTTTGGCTTTTTTATCTAAAAGATTGTAATATATGGGGCTTACCTAACATGCCATTTTGAAAGGATAACCAATTGATAATAGGTACAGACTCTTTGTGTATTTTTACGAACTCGCATCAAAGCTGAGAATCCATTGTTAGGAATCGAGCGCTTCATAAATTATCTGTCCTTGAAACACATGACTTAATCAGTGGATTAGGCAAGCATTACCTCACAAGAAGACAAGCGTTGACAAAGCCAATGAAATGATGCATTGTTTTGGCTAGATAGATGGAATGCAGAAATGGTGGAATAGTTTCGTAGGGATTTGTATCTTGTATCAATAAATTTGTTCATGCGTAGACAACCTTCTATTGGTTTACACACACACACACACACACACACACACCCACACACACACACACACCACACACACATATATATAGATATATTCTATATATATATATATATATATATATATATATATATATAATATATATATATAAAAATATATATAAATTATATATATACCTATATATATATTTCATAACTACATACACATATATATATATATTTTATATCTTTGGCCCTGTGCTAACATATAACATATAAAGTCATATGATATTCATTTATATATATATACATATATATATGATCATACCGAAGACGCATATATTTATATCTTGGAAAAAAGTGCTTCTAAGACGAAAGTCAAAGACAGGCTCCCTAGTCACATTGAGGCGTTCAAAGGTCAAGCTCAATGATTTACTTGATATGATAGTTGCCATACGAAGCACTGCAATGTAATGACGCGCACTGTACTGATCATACCGACGCAATTATTTATTGTTGTCACGAAGCAAGAGGTCCTTAATGCATGTATATTGCTGCAAATACAAAATTTTTTAATAGTGTATTCCTTCTGTAAGACGAAAGAGTCAAAGACAGGCTGGCACAATCGTGTGTTCACACATTTATCTTTGTTGTTCAATTCAATGATTGTTCATTCATTCACTCCAGTTGAAATGACAAGGTCGGTGATTGTTGCGTTATTGAAAAACAAAAAGAAATCGGCAAGCGACAGCAATAACTATCGATTGATAGCGCTGAGTAGTGTTGTAGGCAAGGTTTTAGATAACGTTATTTTGTCAAAGTATTCAAATGTTTTAAGCACCAGTCACCTCCAGTTTGGTTTTAAACCAGACCATTCCACTTCTCAGTGTACCTATGTAGTTCAAGAAGTTATAGATTTTTTATGTCAATCAAAAATCGCCATGTTATGTTGTGATGCTAGACGCATCGAAGGCATTTGATAGGGTTAATTATATTAAATTGTTTCAATTATTGATACGTAGAGGTTTGTGTCCTACTATTGTAAAGTTGCTCCTTTATATGTATTTCAACCAATCGTTGTTAGTTAAATGGGGCTTTAATGTGTCTGAGGCATTCCAATGCAGTAATGGCATAAAGCAGGGCGGTGTGTTATCGCCGATTCTTTTCTGTATTTATATCGATGAGCTGCTTAATCGTCTTGAACGTAGTAATGTTGGTTGTCATGTCGGTCATCAGTTTATGGGTGCATTTGGATATGCTGACGACTTAACACTCCTTGCTCCCTCAGTCACTGCTGCCGAGCTTATGATTTCAATATGCGAAGAATACGCACAAGAATACGATGTAATGTTCAATAGTGAAAAAAGTATGCTGCTGTGCTACAATATTCCACAATGTTATACCAATCTCGAATTACGGCTGAATGGAGCTATTTTACAAAAGTACTCTAAGGTTGTTCATCTAGGCAGTTATATTGGTTATGAAAACAACGATGCGAATATCGATAAAGCTGTAGGAGAATTGTTTTATCGTACTAACATTTTGATGTCCAGATTCGGCTTTTGCCGCACCGACGTTCGCACTAGGCTTTTTGATACCTTTTGTACAAGCTTCTATGGTAGTCCTTTATGGAAATTGGATTTAAAGTCACTTGAAAAAATAAGTGTTGCTTGGCGAAAGTGTGTAAGGAGAGTTCTTAAGCTTAATAGAAGAACGAGGTCTCGTTTTTTACCGCTGCTTGTAGGCAGACCAGATATACGCACTCAGTTATTGTTACGTTTTGTTAATTTTTGGGTTAAATGCGCCGTTAGTAACAACCCAAAAGTTCGACTTGCAACTATGCTCACTAATGTAAGCTCATCTGTCGTATCGAATAATGTAAGATCATGTCTGTCATTACTAAATTTAGACTACCAACAACTAAGATTAATTAATGAAGGTAACCTTAATAATGTACGCGAATTGCTTTTAAATATTAATGTAGTATCAGCAGAAGACAGGGCGACAATATGCGCTTTGCAAGAACTGGGTCAGCAGCGCGAAGGCAGTTTGTTAACTTCTTTAACACTGCAAGAGGCAGATGAGCTTCATGTGTTTCTTTGTACAAACTAATTGGTACTCATGTATTTTTTATTGCTTAATTAATATATCTTTTTGTAAACTTTGATTTGCGAATAAATGATATAATATATAATATACATATATGTATATAAAGATGTGTACATATTTATAAATATATATATATATATATATATATATATATATATATACATATATATAAATATGTATATATATATATTTATATATATATGTATATATATATATATATATATATATATATATTATATATATTTCAACATATAAATATAGATATATATATTATGTATATGTTTAGTTGGAACTAAGTTGTGATCTAGGTCATATGAGTGGAATTAAATAGTATGATCCCATACAAAAAATACTCGATATTGGAGGACTGAAAAAAATATTTAGTCTCAAATGACATTGGTTAAGTTTTGTTGTTATATATTAGCAACGGCATACCCATCATTATAATAAGAGGAGTAACCTCACCAGTACCGGCCAATTTATCAGTGATTTGTGCTGTGCATAGCAACCGCTCTGTGCGATCTGACCTCGTTTGACTATGGCAATGATCATTCGTCTCCTCCTCCTCTTCCTCTTCCTCCTTTCCTCCTATTCCTCCTCCTCCTCTTTTTCCTCCTCCTCCTCAACATCATCATCATTATCATCATCATCATCATCATCATCATAATCATCACCACCACCACCACCACCATCATCATCATCATGATTATAGTTTGCCTTGCTGTCAGTATTAATAGAGATGTAGTCTTTATCAAAGAATGTTGATGACTGTCTTTCGGAGGAAACAACCCCTTCCAGGATGCATCATGTCTCCTTCCTTTATAAGTATTACAATTCTACGCGGCACAGTACCACGACCCGATTACCCGATTAAAGATCGATACACACAAGCATTGATAGAGAGTTACAGACCGATACCCGCGTGCTGTGAAGGAGATTTATAGACAGATATCCACAAGAATCGAACTTAATTTATAGACTGATATACACAAGTAGCGATGGGTAGTCGAATTTCAGAGCGAAACTCACAAGTAGTGAAGTAAAGCGATGGACCAATACTCCAAATCCGTAACAGGGAGTTAGAGAGCGATTCTCACAATCAGTGACGGGTAGAAACAGACAAACACCCGCAGGCAGCGATGGGGAGATATAGACTGATGCCCACATGCAGTGATTTGTAGACCAATACACACAAGCAGGGAATGGTAGAAATAGACCGAAAATTACAAGCATTGAGGGATAGTTATAGACCAATACACTCAAGCAGAGAGGAGGAGTGATAGAAAGATACACACAATAAATGAAGGGGAATTACAGACCGACGCTCAAAAGCAGTTAATAGGGAGTTATAGAGTGATACTCACAAGCAGCGAATAAAATTTGCAGAGCAGCATTCACAAGCAATGGGGGAGAGTAACAGACGTATACATCCATGCAGTGAATGGTAGTTAAAGACCGACACTCACAATCACTGAATTGTATTTAGTGACCGACAACTATAAGCTGTAAATGTTAGAGACCGACGCTCAAGAGCAGTGAAGAGGTGTTGCAGACCGATAATCACATGCAGTAAAAGGTAGTTGGAGACCGACACATGCAGTGAAAGGGAGTTACAGACCGATCCTCGCAAGCAGTGAAGGGGAGTAATAGACCGACACCCATAAGTAGTGAAATTGAATCAAAGACCGATACACACAATCAGTGATGGGGAGTTACACACCGATACCGGCATGCAGTAAAGTGGGGTTATAGACTGATAGAGTGAACTGGATTTATAGACTGATATACACAAACAGTGAAGGGGCGTTTCACATCGATATGCACTAGCAGTGATACTCACACGTAGTGAAGTTACAGAGTTAGAGCTACAGAGCGATAGTTGCAAGCCGTGAAGTGGAGCTATAGATCGATACTCGCGAGAGGTGAGGGAGAATTATAGCCGATACTCCGAAGCAGTGATGGCGAGTTACAGTCCGATACTCACAAGCTATGACGCGAGTTATTGACCGATATTCATTAGTCGTGAAGTGGAATTATAGACCGACACTCGCAGGCAATCTACGGACCAGACTTTGACCGTCTCTGTGTGTGTCTTTGGGTATGTGTATTCCTGTGTATGTTAGTCAAAGAGCGGAATATGTCAATTGCAACTTTAGAGGCCGTTACTTTGATTGCAAAGCTGCCGCTAGAGTGATAGTTCCCACGAACGGAAGCTATAATCCTTCTGAAGATATTTATATACATTGGATATCAAGATGTTTGCAAAAATGTTATATAACATTTCATTGGATAGCATCATTGTAGCTATGATACTTAAATGAGTGAAGATTTGATGAAATCTACATTTAGTAACCAAAGCGGAAGTAAACAAAGATCGAAAGAGAGGTAGTTATAGGGCACGTAATGATTTACAGCTAACATTCGTGTGGTTCATGGTTTGTGGGAGGCAACGTTATCGATGGAACGACATTACTAAATAAAACAGATTTACGCAGTACAGCATGTATATTTACAGTCCCATAATAATATTGAAAATTGATCAACATGATTTTCGATCAAGTAAACTTTGCGGCACAAATTAAAAGATGTCAATATTTATGTCTGCGTTTAACGTGGTTATGTATTAACATCATGATCCCCGAGTGCCCAATATGGGGCTGAACAGCCTCTTTAATAGTAACTTATTTGCTTCTTCCTCCATCGTTTTCCTCGCCCTATGGCGCTCTCTCTGTTTGCCTACCTCGCGTGCCCTTTTCCTGTCTCCGAGACTGTTGCCTCGCTATTGGGGCCTTTATTGGAGTTTCAACACACATAGCCGCAGACAACAAGACGTATCACACGCTTTGAACTCAGGTCGTTCCAGATCACATTACATATAGCGTTTGTTGCTGGATTTGTGGTTCGTAGAAGCTCTAATCGCGCCTCTTGGACCTCCGTAATCTCTTTCTATATCGCTTGTTCACCTTTGCTTAACGTAATCTTATGCAATCTCGCATAACATCTTCCACCTTTGTAATTGCTTACTAATGTTCTTAATGCTGTTAAGCCATTTAATGCTTGCCCCAGCTCTGTGCAGCGGGTTCTTGGACTTCCTTAAGCCCAATAAAGCGTGTGTATGCAATGGCCTTCCTTATCGGTTTCGTTGTGTGGTTTGAGGATAATTATCAAGTTAGCCTCCTGCATACGGTCGTAAGACTTTCTATGTTGATTCCGATGTATTACTCGAGTGTTATACGAACGTATTAAATAGACTTTTTAAAGTTAGCTATAATCGTCCGTTATAAGCATTCTGACAGCTACTGTAGTTTTTACCATTAGCCGACTCGGCCGGATGCAGCTTGAATAATTTATAAAGCGAACACGTCCTAGAACATAAGTAATTGCGTAGTCATGGTGATTATGGTGTTGGCGGACAGCAACGACATGTCCGCTCATGTCCTACTCAATGAAGCGTGCGATAAAACCATCCGGAGAGTAGGCCGTTGCGCCACCCTGAATATAGATATTATTTCCGTAGACCTTGGTGTCGTACACATTCTCCAATACCGCAATTGCAACCTTCTCAAACATCGCACCCCAGAGACAGAGCGCGCTAAAGCGAACACCCTCGTTGCTAGTTTTTTCAGTCAGCTTCTTACTATAGCTGCTGAAGTAGTCACTTCCTCCAACGCAGGCCTTCCTCATGGTCTCCCACTGGTCTGTATTTTGTTTGACTCCGGTATAATCATTGCAGAAAGATTTTATCACCCCCTCCATTGTACCCAGCAAACCCCACTCTTTAAATGGACAGTCAGCCAATTGTACTTACCGTGGGGGTGGTCGACCTAGGCACCTTGGGGGGTAGAGATGCCCTAGCCAACATCTTAGCCTTAGTGTCACTTTTTTCTATCTCGGCCGAAACGAGCTTAAACTCATCGTCTGAGATAAAGCCGTCTTCAAACGCTGCCGAAATAATATCTGTAACCGTGTTTAGTTTGCTCTGTGTCAGAATTTGAATCTGGTCGTGCTACTTTACCTTCGCCGACAGCCGCCTGATGATGACCTTTCCTGCGGTTGCAACCAGCCCGCACACAGCCCCCACAGCCCCCAAAACCCTAGCAAATGGGCAGCTACCACTGTAGACATCAGACCCGCACCACATGCGCCAAGACATACACCCACAGCAACTAAAGCAGTGTCTACAGCGTCCACTGAGTTTACTGCACACCTATATTTTTTGTACATAGCACCATATTTTCAATTTCTTTCTCAAGGTATTGCCTCTTAAGGGTGATCTCATTCAACCAATAGGAGTGCCCCAGACCAAATGGAGGCAGCTCCGGATTTAATGGTACAGTCGTTGGTTGTTGTTTCATACTGCTGCTTTATACGTAACGGGTCAATTTCAATTAGCAGTGAAGCTACAGACCAAGTCGCCCCTCTGTGTTGTGTGGTTATATAAAAGTTAATAACGTTGCCTTGTTCTACCTGTAAAGGCTGGTCTAAAGATATTACAACAGCCCGTTGGTCAGCAGGCTTACTTATTCCTACCACTTGATTCGTTCCATTAATAACAGGAACGACTGCTATAGGACCAGTATCAGCACCAACACCCGAAGACAACCCCATACGAATGATCCTACCACCACATGTTATGGTATATCCACAGCTTGAGTATTGTGAGTCTCGACCCCTAGCCCCATGGCCAAACGACCACTCATATCCTCTGCGAAGAGCACCACTTGCTTCTGCCTATATAGTAATGAGATATTTCGTTTGGGAGTTTATTTGTTCTCTCTGGTCCCTTCAATGCTGTCTGTGTTGTGCATCAACATACTTTTTATTAGCAGCATCTTTAGGCGATATTGGGTCTCCCAACTGAACGATTTTATTATCTCCCATTTCAAGGTCTCCAGCCATAGTACCACCACTTTTATCCATTTTTTGTGAGTCACCAATAGATACATGGGTCTTTGTGGCATATTATGAGAGGTCGGCGCCCTGCACAGTGCCTGCCGGTTGTTGCCTAGGTCCATTTATACTTGTTTTTATTGAAATCTTGTAAATTCAATAACAACGCTATCAGGTAAGTCGCGGTTATCCAATAGCCTTCCATCATTATTGCGTAACTGTTCCGCTAGTGACACGCTTACATACAGGATTAGCGATGTTTGTGGTTATAATATTACCGAAAGAGCCACCCTTTAAGCCAACAATTTCAAGAAGCGTAGTGGGCGCACCATCTAGCATGTTGTGCGTGGTGCTGACTTGATCGAGATTGTGTTAAAGATGCTAAAGTTGATGGGCCAACATTGTTAACACTCCGTCTGATATATTCACAGTCCCATCAGGAATTTCGAGGGTAATAACCCCATTTACAACATCAACTTCCAAACCAAGACCTATTGATGTAATTTGCTGCTGAAGAAGACTGAAACTCCAGAGGCCTGGTTTTAATTGGATTCTTCCTGCTTTTCCAGCAGTTTCAGACCGCCATGCAATGTTCTCGTCTGTTTCGAGATTGTACAGCCCACAGTATACGTGATTGACCTAAAGCCAACACACAGATTGCCCGCAGTGTTGTCAATAGGATTTTGCAGGGACACAGCGTCGCCGCTTTGAACATTTGACAGAGTGTGATACATAGCACTATGAATAAGCAAGCCTTTAGTTTCAATACGAATAAAACGTACAAAAACGGGCTGGTATACACATCTCCTCATCCAGGTTAAATTAGATAATATCACAGATGCGTTTGGTGTAGAGTTCCCCTACCTGTTTGATAAATACTTGGTGCCAAACATAAGCGACAACAGCCTTGTAGTTGGCTGGAGAACCAACCACATGCAATACTGGCAGAACCAGGTAAACTTTGTTGTATGGTGCCCAACCAGTGGGTGCGGAGTTTCTGCCCTGGACCACCTCAGATCTGATTCCCAAGCACTAAGTAACCTCTACAGGTTCCACGTCTACTACACAATCCACAGACTTTTAGACGAAATGAGAATAGCACTGCCGGATGACGCCACAGGGATTAGGGTGGATCTACTTCACCGACCCTGAAACACACAAGGTACGGGTGATCACTCATTATAGAAACACCCACCTGTACGAATCCGTTAGACAAACCTTAGAGAAATCAACCAACTGGTTTGTTTTTCAGGGCGGCAAGCTGCACATTGATTTCATAAAGCAAGACCAAGAGTGGGCAAACATCGCCTGCAGCACCTTCATCCTGGAAAAATCTGCGGGGTTCACCGGCCCAGGTATCACACGGATCGACGACAGCATTAGGACTTATGTCTGGGCCATTCTTAGTGCTCAGGCACAGACCCGCTCAGAGATACTAGGATACTAGGTGTTGGAACGTCCTTTGGTGCTCAAAAGCAATTTCAGGCCAACGTTGAGGATGCCATCAACTCCCCAGTGGACATTTCTTCAACCATCCAACGTATCAGAACGTCCTCCAGAATGCCTCCTTAAAGGTTGAATATGTGTTTGGAACGGGACTGTACATGGCTCCGTCTGATATGAGCCTCGCCATTGGAAACGTTGCTGGGTACAACAATCTGATTACCATCGCGACTGAGGACAGCAGATAGGCAGCAATGCTGATGTCAACTTGGTTCCGGTGGTTCCAGATAGAGGAAGCTTTGACCCTACGCCAGATACAGATATGGAACTCCCCTCTCCAGGGCCAGCCCCTATGGCTGATACCGGTCTGCGTGGGGTGCACGAGGATGAGAAAACCGCTCTTATTGTAGGCGGAATCGCTATAGGCTTAGCTGTGATTTGGTTTGCTACGTAGTAAGTCACTGAGTATCAGGAGGTTACCCCCCCCCCCCACCACACAGCTGCGGCCCACACATTTTCTGCCATCCAACCAGCCACCTTTGCAGCTGACTTAAGCAGCCATGATGCGATGGAGCCAATGATTCCTGGAAGGGCAGCTGCTGCCTTGACTGATGTTAACCGCAGCGTTGTGCTAAACCTGGGCCGCGCCGTGGTCAAGAAAATAACAATCAAGATTTCTGGCAATGAGGTCATGTCTATTGATGACAGCGCTGTGTATCACTGTTACCACGACTTGTGGCGGACTGCACAGGAGAGACAGGGCCTCCAGTATCAGGGCATTGACACATCAGATGTCAGAAACACAACTAAAATACGAATGGGGACAGGAGACAAGGATGAGACCGCGAAAGAGGACCTGGCCATAGCCAGTGTGTATGGTAACAGGTTCTACGTTCCTCTTGACTTTGAACTCCTCGAGAGTCACATGTCATTCTACCAGAGTGCGCTTAATGACAGACTGGAGTACGAGCTCACGTTCAATGACTACAACCACATAATTCACGCAACGGGCGACACCGATGCCAGCTACAAAATTGATGGCATCTCGCTGGAGTATGACATGGTTACCCAAACAGAGTAGGCCCGCATGATACGCACCCAGTACACAGGTCGGCTCTCGATTCTGTACGACCGTGTTCTTAGTCACAGGAAGCTAGTATACAATAAAAGCAATACACTGTGGAACATCAACCTGAACGTGCCGGCTCGCAGCATGAAGGGCATCCTACTACTCTTTGAAGATCCAGCCAATGCCTCATACGCCAGGAAGAGAGAAGAGTTCTACAACCCAAAGATTACAAAACCTGAGGAGACCATTGAGGGCATCCCCAACCAACTCTATGCCCAAGGCATGCGTGGCTACCAGTAGTGGGATGAGGTGAAGAAGGCCTTTGCAGCAACGAGTAAACGAGACCCCAGTGTAGCAATAGCTGCAAAAGACTTGGCATTGTCGGACGTGTCCCTAGGAGAGTACCTAACCAGTAAGTATTCTCTGTGGCTCGACTTAAGGACGAGTAATGATGACCAGCTGCATGGTAGTGGCAGGGCCGTGGAGAATGCGTCTGAGGGTATTACCATTCAGATCACAACAAATCACAGGTGGCTGGTGCATTGAACGCTTATATGTATGTTATAATGGATGCACAGCTTAACATTAAATATGGCAGGTTCGTCAGTGCAGTCTACTAACAAGGTTTTGATGAAACCGAAAACTGAGTTTACATTTCCAGATGGTCCCTGTTCGGCAATTGTTTGTGGGCAGACAGGATGTGGGAAAACCACATTCATCCTCGACCTACTTGAAGGGCCCTTCTTCGGTGCCTTCGAGCATATTGTAATTCTCTGCCCTACTATACGTTACAATGAGGCCTATCAGTCGCGGTCATGGGTGTGGGATGATTCAGAGGTCTACGTTGTTGATCCAGGGGAGCGGCTCCATGACCACCTGAGGGCTTTCTAGCACTGCTTCAAGGGCGAGCCTACCCTCTACATTATTGATGACTGTTCGGCAACAAAGGCCCTAACCAAGAAGAAAGACATGTTATCCAAACTGGCCTTTAGCGGCCGCCATGCGCAGCAAAGTGTCTTGGGTCCTCACCCAAAAGTACAACTCTGTATTGATGGACTTAAGAGAGCAGACTTGCTGGATGGTGCTCTTTCACACCAAGGACCGCGACTCGTTTGAAGACGCCTTACATGAAAATGATGTAATTCCAGCAAAGGAGGAACGTGCCACAGTAAGTCAACTACTAGCAAAGACCAAGCAAGCAAAACTGCTGCTAAAGACTGATCAGCCTACTGCATATGCCATCGATTGAAGTGATATTGGCCTTGATAGCAGCTGCTGCCTCAGTAACCAATTTAGGTTTCTTCATCTGGGTAGCAGTGCAGTATTTTGAAGCTTGAAGGCGTATACGTATATTCATGGATCCTGATACCATTATTGATAAACTCCTTGAACAGGACACGACTAGCTTAGTGGAGACAAAGTCTGGGGGAACGGAACCTAGTGTCACCCCTGGTGTAGATATGTCTTCTAAGAGAGATAGAATTGCTGCTGTCATAGCTGGGAGTCAGGCCCGTCAGTACCTTGGTTTGGAGCGCCTTGCAATTTACCAGATTGAATCAATGTCTGATGAAGAGATCATAAAGCTGTATGTGAGATATGAGACTCGGCTAGGCGCTAGCATGACACGCACTCTAGGTCAATCATTGCTACAGCTATACTCAGGTATTGCTTGTATGTTTCTACCATTCCCACCAGAACATCAGCCAGAACTATTTACAGACCTCGAGACTGACCCGTTTGTTGGACATGCGCTAAGCACTGCCACTTGTGAGCTATATCATCGCTATGGTATGTTTTTAGCTCCATTAACCGCGGCTTTAACAACAGTTAAGCACTGTCAATTTGGAAAAACAAGCACCGAAACAACAGGGGCCGGGGGAGAGGTAGACACTTGCGTGCTATAGTATGTGTTTAACTCCGCTATAGCATGAGCTTAACTACGCTATTACAGGTGCTTAACTCCGCTATAACAGGTGCTTACTAAGAGCTGTCAATTGGACAAATAAATTTAGTAAGTAAACATGGAAGAAACGAACACGAATCAAGGAGAGACAACACTGGTGGAGATAATGTCAGTGACCACTACGAAAAACGCTAAAAGGGTTGCAGCAGGACAAAAGGGTGCTGCAGCTCGAAAAGCCAATCAAAATAAGCTTCTGAGAGAGCTCCGAGAGGCTGAGGCCGCACTTACAGATGCTAGAGACGAAGCTGTCGTGCCAATATTAACCAGCAAGCCTCCTGAAAGGTGGGCGTGGGGAAGATGGGCTGCACCTTTGGTTGTTGGGGTGTTTGGACTAGCATTGTATTGCTACAGGCACCAGATGGTAGCCTCACACCCTAAACAGGTTGTGGTACAAAAGCCTACTAACGTGGCGTTCATACTGGGTATGGCTGTGACTGGGCTGGTTGCATACAGGCTTGCCAAGTAGGTCATTTGGAGACTCGGGCGTTTACTTTGTATGGATCGTCGCATGCAGAAGATATACTATAGTCCTAAGGGCTACTGGAAAGGCATAACAGCTATCACGAAGCTTGCAACAGAAGCAAGGGTTTTTGAGGAAGTTGCAGGGAGTGGCTAACAAAGCAGGGTATATGGCAAATCTACCTGCCAGTGCCAAAACACATTCCCAGGCCGAAGTTTGATGTCCCTGTCCCTAATGAGGTTCACCAAGCCGATCTCTTATTTCTTCCTCATGATGTTGTGAAGCGCCGGACTACAAAAGAGGCTAAAGTGGTCGCAGGTGCGCTCGAGAGGATATACAAGCAAGGACCGCTGGGGTGGCCTAAACTACTTCAGGTCAACCCCAGACGGGAGTTTATGGGAGCAGTGAATCAGCTGCTAGCAAAACATGGAGTATCAGTCATGCGTGGCTGTGTGAATATCCTTCGAGATCAGGCTATAGTGGAATGCTTTGACCGAACACTGGCTGAGCGACTCTTTGGTCACCAGTATGCCGTAGAGTTAAGGGATACTGGAAAACGATCGGCGGAGTGGGTTTCTCGGCTGCAAGCTGTTGTCCCTGCGATAAATAATGAGGTGACCCGCTTGACTGGAAAAAAGACTAAAGATGCTATAAAGGCAAAACGAGTTGCACACAAGCCCTCTGCAGTCGTACCAGGGCGCCTGCTGGGGGTTAAAGAGCATAAGCTTCCCTCTGGTGAGGCAGAGCAAGAGCAGCGCCGGCTAGCCACTAACCCTGTGTGGTAACTCAATGTTTACCCGATTGAACGCTCTGTCACTAAATCTGGTGAGCCTGTACTTTACCATTTGTTGGATGGACCGCTCTGTGGCTTTGTGAAGGAGGAGCTGCTTGTTGTGCCGCCTGATACCCAGTTACCAAAAGACGGTATTACCAATTGAACAAAAGGCAGATAGGTAGTAATGGAAGCAACTGGAAAGTGCCCCTGTATATTACTCGGGAAGAGAGAACCTTGTGACAGGCCCTGTAAGTTTGACTTTTGCGCAATGCACAGGTTTAAGATTAAGCGGGGGATCGTAAATCGACTTTGTGTAGAGTGCCAGAAGGGCATTAAAAATAACCTAAAATTTTGTATGGATTGTGGATACCAAAGGGTTAACCACAACCTCATGAGGAAGAAGAAGAGGCTTGACGGCAGCAAGGCTCGGATGGCGACTCACGTTGAGACTGGTATGACTGAGGAAGGCGTGCTAGATAAACCTTCGCAAGCTAAGAAGACCAAGCATCACGTCCGCCGGGTGGTGTTGCTCCCAAACCCCCTCAGGCCAGGAAGACCACTCCTTTACACTCTCCCCAGGCCACCACCAGTCTCACTATAGCCGGCAAGGTGGATGACCTCCTGATTGCGGAGGGGGTAGAGGGTGAGGGAGAGGTGTCCAACAGTGATGCGGGAAGTTCACCATCACCCCTCATTGGCCTGTCGTAGGTGGAAGGTGTGGATGCACCCACGGTTGAATATGATACACCCCCTCTGCCATCGGACTACACTGGGTGGTAGGTCTGGGTGCGGCTTTACCCGTAGGCTAGGGTGTGTGGATGGCGGCCAGGCCGTCGTCAAATATTTTTCTGGCAGGCAAAGGCGGGGCTGGTGATGAGCTTTCTTATTTTTTTGCTGTCTGCAGCTCGGACCAGCTTCACGTCAACCCACTTGCGGAGGTTCTCCATGGTCTTGCCGAAGACGGAGTTGTTCATTAGTTTGTATCCTACGTAGGGATTGTTTGCTTTGGGGTGGCGCCACGATACCATACTTATTCCTCCACGCCGACCCTTCTCGATGAAGAGATGTTTGTCGTAGTCAGTTAGGAGTTCGAGTTTTACCCCTGTGCTCTTGAGTAGAGCGTCCCACGAGAGGCCTGGGCTGGTATAGTAGTGGGCTGGGTCCAGGCCGTACTGCTTTAGGCTAGACTTCCGAAGGTTTCAAACACGTCGGCCAGGAGGAGAACATCTGTCCGGAGGTAGAGGTCGTGGTAGTCGCGCATGTTCTTGCAGCCAAACGTGCTCCAGCCCTTTTGCGCGTGGGCGTAGTCTGTGGCTGATATGCTCTGCTCCGAGAGCTTGCTGTAGAAGTCTTGGATGGGCGGGAGGGGAGAATCAAACTTATCCCAGCTGTCCAAGAACTCGTAGGGGAAGACTCCCTTGCGTAGGAATAGCCCTCGCTTTGCCTGGTCTGGTTCATACTCTGTCGTCACGGTGAAGGCGTCTGGGCTTTTGGCTGAGACCAGCTTGTCGAGGGAGGCCAGGAGGAACTGTGCGCTGTCTATGAAGCAGGGCTGTCTGAGGAATAGGGATATGTACTTCTCCATATTATTATGTATACAGTTGATGTCTCCCGCTACCTTGCTTATGCCCTACATTAAGAGATGGGAGTCATAGCCCCGCAGGTTGTGGAAAACCACGGGAATGGGGGTTGTCTTGGGGCTCAACCTAAGCTTTAGGTTGCAGGCGTTGTGGGCTGGCCCTCTGTACTTACCAGTTATATGGCAGTGGTCACGGACCCGGTCGGTTCCGAGTGGTTTGCTGCAGACGTGGCATTGGGTTGCGGTCTTGTGGACTCTTTGGTCGTCTCGGGTCATCCTCATGGGGACTGGCTTGGAGTCCTCTTGCTGTAGGGCTATGAGGAACTTCTCCACGGCGTCGCTTCCCCTGTAGATGACTGGGGGTGAGGTCTTCCCGTCGCATCGGACTACTATGTAGCCGTACCCGCAGCCCTGGTGTTCCTGGGTCTTCTGGGTGTTGCTCTTTTCTGGATTGAGGGCTGGCCCTTGGGAGCTTTACTGTGAGCGCCTCGAAGTCTGCGTAGATGACGTAGGGGGCCGGGAGTTGCTTTTGCCAGTTCTGGAAGGTTAGGATGTTTTTCCCCTCCTCTGGCTGTTTGGCCGACCCCTGCACACTCTGGCTTGTGGGTCTGGAGGAGGGCCCAGGTGGTGTGGCCGTGGAGGCAGCGTTCGCAGAAGAATTTTCGGCCCTCGTATTTCGTCTGGTCGTAGAGTAGGCGGTGTAGGTTTTTAATCCAGGTGTAATGGTATACTCCGTCCTTCTCGATCAGCATGAGGTTTATACAGGTGCCGGGGTATTTGCTGATCCGGTGGACTATGACGGTTTTCCCATCCCAACCAAATACGTTTAGGCTAAGGTCAAGAGCCTTTTCGATTTTTCCAGCGTGTAAGACTGTGGTGGGGTACGCCACACCTGAGCCTTTTAGCCACTGGATGTTGTATGTTGAAGGCTGATGTGGATTCTGGGCAGCTAGGTGGAGGGCTGAGATGATGGACCATAGTATGCAGAAGTCGTCTCGGTTCTTTACGTTTATGATGGCCCCGTTGTTTGCCGGTGGTGGCGGTAGAGGGAGGTAGGAGCCGCCTTTAAGTGGTTGATATTTGACGATGTCGATCTAGATGGTTTCTACCGCCTCGAAGACCCACCCAGAACCTAGGTTAACCCACTTCGCCAGCATCTACTGGATTTGGGGGCCGGCCTGGTCTCTCGCAGAGTCAATGTCTTCTTTGCCTAGTACCGTTTGCTGCTTGTTTCGTAGGACTGGCTCTGTGTACTCTGTGACACCATCTTTGTCGGTCTTGTAGAGACTTACCTTGACTTCGAAATGGGTTTTGAGGCCACCTAGCCGGATCAGCTCCTCTGCCAGAACCTTACGAACCTGGAGTTGCACGCCTTTCTGGAAGGTCAGGAGGTCTAGGGCGTAGGGGTAAGTCTTGGGAACGTTTCATGATCCAGCCTTGCAGTCAGTTGCTGATGGCTCGCTTGGTTCTCCTGAATTTGAGGCGGGGAGTGGGAACTGGTCTGAGGCTTGTTCGGGGAACTGGGACCGGCCTTACGCGGGGGAGTGGTTTCCTGGAGGCGGGCCTGAGGTGAGGGGCGGGTGCATATATTCATATATATACATATATAGATATATAGAGAGATATAGATATATATATATATATATATATATATAGAGAGATCTATATCTATATATATATATATATCTATCTCTAGATATATATATATATATATATATATATATATATCTATATATATATATATAAAGATAGATATATATATATATATATATATATATATATATATATATATATATGTGTGTGTCTATATATATATATATAATATGTATATAAATATATATATATACATATATATATATACATATATATATATGTATATAAATATTTATACGAATGCAACCTTTTTGAGACCATCGTTCAACCTTTAAGGAACACAGTCACATCTTGGCACATGACGTGAATTCCCAAAATGTCAAGACCTTTTTGCGTGCTTAACTCTACAATTTTCTTTTATTTAAAAGTGATGTAACACTGTACATTTTCTCCATTCATATTTATTCATTGCAAGGTTTTGACCCATATCTCGCGCAGGAATTAGGGTCGTTTGAAACCATTTATATATTGGACTGACGACCTTTATGCGTTATTATCCGATATATCATTATCCCAACTTCTGATTTATTGTTTAGAATTACCTCCTTTACGAGTATATCCTATCAACGTGACATTCGATAGTGGGAATAAAAAACAAATATATTTGGTTTCAAGGTTTTCCAATGAGCTGGAGAGAGATATATATTTGCCTTGACAAACCGATATACATAGGCAGGTCGGATGATTCGTAAAGCTCCTCGTGTTTTGGGAAGAAGTTGCGTTGCTGGTCGAGAATATCTATTGATTTGGTAAGCAAATACCAAAACTGTTGTGTATATTATGGCGATATTTAAGACGCTTATACCCAAGTCAACCAGATAATTGCGAAAAAATATATATAATGTCGCCAAAGTGAATTCGACAACGTAGGTTTTCAACCTGGGTTTTCATAAATCATCTTGAAACCTGGAAAGATGTCTGGAGCACAGGTCAGATTGCAGTGTCTCGTTAAGCTGTTGAGTGAAGCATCTTCGGGATGGGGGGAGTGCACTTAATTGTATGGCGTGGTTTATATGTGCAGTGCAATAAGAGTACTTTTCGGTCTCCCAGTTAATACTTACGGGGTAAATTTTCCAGATACAATTTCCGTAAAACTTGTTG
Source organism: Urechis unicinctus (assembly GCA_034190875.2). NCBI lineage: Eukaryota > Metazoa > Annelida > Polychaeta > Xenopneusta > Urechidae > Urechis > Urechis unicinctus. Next base: position 4,373,744 of record CM067345.1, read on the forward strand.
TTGTACAACGGGTAAGTTTTTCACTTCCCATCTGTAGAACAAGCTTATATTTTATCAACATCAGACATGAAAATTAGTGCCATGCACAACATGCATGCGGATGCGCACGATGCTGCTGGGACAGTTATTAGGTTATCAGATGCTTACTGTAATATATCCCCATATATATGTCTTTTCCATCGTGTGCTGTTTAAGACCAGGAATACTGGGCCTCAAGCGTGAAGCTAGATTAACCCCATTTATGGCTATAGCACAACCGCGACCACAACACATCCACCACCACAGGCGTCCATTGGCATTGAACTATTTGCATCATCTTCTCTAATAACAGCTGTGTTACTATGTATTAAACTCGTTTTGTGAACTAAACCTAGGCTGTACAAAATGAACAAATCTCGATTAGGCGTGAATGCACGCCGAAATTGAGAGGGGGGAGCAGAGAGGCAGACTGTCCCGTCTACTAGTCACAATTTACTTAGGTTTAGCGCGAAAAACCAGACATAGCGGAGAGGGTTGTAGGAGGCCGACAAGTTCTCATATGATGGAGGTAGAAGGGAAAGAGGTTGCACTATTGGGGAATTACTTTATAGCCTCTATACTCAGCTATTTGTAATTTTCCAAGAACTACTAGGTCAATTGTTCACTAATTTGGATTAGACTGAAGGTATGATGTATCTATAACACAAACGCACATTTCGTTTATATATTTAAAATTAAAGAAATACAGTTCGAGCATTTAAGGCCTGAGGTTTGAGCACTAATCAATGGCAAACAGCATCAACCACCATACATCAATTCGTGCATGTGTCTGCATGTGTCAGCGTGGTTGTCAATATAAACAAATATCATCTAACCGCATTGCTCTCCAAGCTTCCATTCATGCAGATAGAAATGCATTATCATGAATATATAGCTCTGTTAAAGTTTTGGCCATGTACTGTAAATATGGAAGAAGTTCTATTCTGAACCAACCAGATATGTATATGTCCACAAATCTACCCATGTTTGGTTCTGTCATATAACACATAAATGTTTTAGGGTCCATGTCCTCTATACTTGAAGCAAGTGATGGTCCTAAATTGATATAACATTTGTTAAATTCATTAGCAATCACCATTTTATCCTTGATCAATTCCCCATCATTGCAAAATATTGTACTGTTAATTTGCTTGATACCAATAAGTTCTTTTTTGACATTTGTAAATCAGTTTTGTATGTTTCAAATATTGATTGATAATAAGCCTTTTCTGCAAGTCGAAGACTATTTGTTAATATAGTTTTGTATTGTTTGTGTTTAGTTGCATTGTACATAATTGGTTGTTTTCTGTATTTTCAATTAAGTCTTTACTTAATAAATTGTAATGGAAATGCTTCACTATAAGCGTTCTGTATGTCATTTATCAAGGAACTATACGCAATCTGAGGGTGTTGTTTATTCATAATCTGCGTCCAATCATGATTAACAATAGTGTTTTTAAATTTATGTTTGCAATCGCCTGTAGCGAATCTTTGATATAAATGTTTCGGGAATTGTTTTTCTGTTTGATTCGATAAACGAAAAAATTGGGAGGTAGTCAGAAACGTCCGAATCAAGCAGACCATTGATGGTGTTATGCTGCATCATGTTATTACATAAAATATTATCTATAAGGGTTGCGGAATATTCAGTTATTCGTGTAGGCTTTGTAATCAGCGGATACTATGAGAGAGAGAACAGGCTATCCAAAAATTCATTCGTGTTGTGATGTTGCTGGAATTTAAGTAAATCAATGTTGAAGTCACCGATCAAGAGACATGGGTTTTTTTCGTTTTGGATTTGTGAGAGAATATTTTGCAGGCTATCAGTAAACAATGGTTCATCATTATTTTGTGTTCTATAAAATAGGCCTATTAGTATGTTATGTCCTAAGCTTCGCCCGTCCATCTCAACAGAGATACATTCAATATCGTCGCTAAACAATTCAAGATTATTTCGTCTAATCCATTTTACATCATTCTTTATATACATACTGACCCCACCTTCTGTTCTAATCGATCTATATCTACTTAAGCATTGATATTCTTGAAATTCATATTGATCAATGGTATTTTTACTCAAGCCAATAATCGTAAAATCTATATTTAACATTGTAAGTAATTCTGCAAATTAGAAAAATTCCTTGGTATACTTGTTTTTCTAGTTTACCGTTCACGGGAATAACTCTTCCTTGCTGGTTCTTAATCAGCATCTGTCCATCGTTTGACCAACAATCAAGGAGTTTCTTTTCTTCTTTGTATTTACGAGCCTGATATAGGAGGTTTGTTCGTATCCGTGTGAGATCTTCATACAAATAGATGGGTCGGGAATTTTGTGCTTTGAGACGTGATTTTTCCCTGTACACTTGTTCACGATCTCTGTATGTAGCAAATTTCACCAACATTGGTCTGCATGCCCCATTGTCCCGTTGCTTCCCGATTCTATGAACCCGATCTAAAAATGTAATTTGTATTTCAATGCTCGTTTTCTTTGAAAATAAATCCATCGTGATGTCAACTGGGTTTTCGTATTCCTTTTCCTCAACCCCACATATTCGGAGTGAATTTCTTCGCGAATATTGCTCACGACCATCACTCTTGAGCACCAGGTAACTGACTTGCTGTTGCAGAACTTTGATTGTTTTGTCTTTTTCTCGTACCAGA
>CM067345.1:4378922-4388922 GCA_034190875.2 Urechis unicinctus
GTCAAACATCAGTCACTGAATCAAGTTTTGTCTATCTCAGATAATTATTGATGGTTTACTTACTGCAATAGTCCGATAAGTTGTAATCCGTCATAACCAGAAGATATTCTGAACAGATATTGGCTATATAAACCCTTCATGCAGTTTGATATTGCTAATTGGTGATAATCGTGCAACTTTGTATGGACTTTTCTACATCACCAAAGCATATCTCGACGATCCCATTTTGGATGCGGGATAATTTTGGCATTCCGAAAATACAATAAATGAACCAGGCTGAAGAGCGTGCAAATCGGCGCTGTAATTCTTGGATGTTTACTTTTTGTGCCTATGCGCTTATGTTAATCCACAGCGCTCTTCAAGAAGCTACACTTTTCCAAAATGCTAGTGACAGGGGTTGGGTCCTTAAGCATGCACGGTTTCGCATAGTGAATCATTTTGTCTGTGAGCAAAGCTTATTCTTACATGTTTCAAAAGAGTGCAATGTCGTTATTATGCTGTGGCAGTGCTGCTATAAATATCACAACCAAGTTTAATTAATGCCAAACTAGAGAATATTTCAGCGCTCCTACTTTATTGAACATATTAAAAGCGGAAAGCTGTACAATCTTACACCAAAAATGGCCATCCCAGATAACAGCAATATACACAGGGAAATTCCAAAAGTACCAATGAGTATCAGGAGATCTATGTTCGCCATTCATATATTCTCTTTAAATAAAGCGCATTTGTTCAGTATATTAAGGCTTAAGCATAATAAGTTTGCTATGTTCTATAGAGCATTATAAAGTGATACGACATGGTACTTTGTTGGAATACATCATATTCTGAAATAGTGATATGAATGCCCTGCTAACACATTTTCAGAAGCTATTAAATAAGCAGATGTACACTAGCGTAACGAAACAGTGTAAGCATTCCTTGTGGCCTATATATACAAATAAAATATAACACTCATGACTACATATATTATCTGTGGCATCCCAGCTAAACCATACACGACCCTTAATGTTTGATTCATGCACACAATGTGAGAAAGTAGTTATCTGGTGCAGAAGGAAGTTTTGACGTGGGTCGTGTATCGGTGACGACAATCACGATTTAATCCATCAGCGTGTTGTTCTTTATTGCTTTCAACCTCTATCAAACTATCATGTCCTAATTGCCACGCTACATTTGGTCAGACTCTTGATTTGACGTCACTTCTGATTGTGCAAAAAATACAGCTGAAATATATGTAAATGCGTGATTTAGACGGTATGCATAAGGTAATCGAAAACAAATGTGTGGAGGGTGTTCGCTTGATAATTACACAATTTCATGTTTCTTTTGCCATATGTTCATTTGGCAAGCGTGTTCATGTTGTGATTTAAATAAGGGTGTAGATGCATTCGTTCGTAAATGCTGGGAAATGGTGCTGTAGATTATATGCGCCAATTTCATGATAGCTCAATCGTAACTGCATCATGTAGTATTGTGCTGCGGAACTGTTAGTCGTCTTGTTGCCAACTGCATTATCGAATTACACCAACACATATGCACAATATCATTAGCTGAATTAGAATGAAACTTATCGGACAGTTGTTAAGCCGGACATGTTACATCATTCTCAAAATGATACACAAGTAGCCTCTAAACTGGGCAACGCAATCACATAATGATTAATATTAACCTCATGCTGGTTTGATGCATATACAATCGTCATTAATAAGGAAGTCATACAGAGCAGCAATAGAAGACTGTGATATGACAAAGCAAACAAACCAATTACCTGTTTCGGTGCGGGCTGATTTAAGTCCTAGTCAGGAGGTCCATATTAGCAATTTACCTGAACTGTATGACGCGCATACATCGTACGTTTTGTTTGTCAGTAAAGACGACGATTGATACCGACGCCCATTTATAACATTGAAGAGGAAGAAACTGATGTCACATTCTCCTCTTTGCTGTGTCAAGGGTAACGTCCCCCTAATAATAATTGACATGGAATGTCAACATCATAAACGCACCCTACAATAGAATTATGTGTCATTTCATCTGTTTGCAGTCACATCAAGCGCATTGCCTTTATGTCACTCGACGTCTGCATGTCATTACTATATGTCTTCATGTTTTAATCATAACAGTATGGTGGTAACGAACAATCATTCATTGTCACATATGATGGTTCCATAGTCGCAGTTGACAGAAAATGCCATATATTTGCTGATTCACAGCTATAACCATTGGTATGTCGCCTAATTGATCAAACCACGCCACACAATCCGTTGCAAAGTGCAAGTCTCCAAAATCGAACGACGGCAGCTCCAAGCTTCAAATTACAAGCTTACAGAATCGAATCGTTGGATTGTGAAATGAAGATAAGAGGGAGAGACTTGGTGTTACCCGCTTCCCTTGACATTTACCCGTTCCCGCTCAACCAGCCGATCAATGGAAGGAATACTCCCGACAACCATGGAAAGGTAAGGAAACATCAGCGCCGCAATGTTAAATAAAAGCTTTCCAAGAATTCATATGTCAGAAAAGTGTCAACCTACTTGACATATAAATGTAGCATACTGCTTAAGCAAACACGGCATGGATGTTACTGCCCATCTTAATGAAGTGCGCCACCAGTCCTTCTGCCAAGCTGAAATGCACGATTTCTTGAAATGTCATTACGAACTGTTAGTAATAAGGCTCAGGATTTACGAAAACGGCATGTTGCGAAATTCAGGAGATGATTTGATGGTTTCTGCATTGGATCTGCCACAAACACCTGTTATTAGCTACAAAGTATACACCACAACTTTTTGATAGGTTTTGTCAATGATTATTGCCAAACGTCTAGCGCTTAGCCAGCTTTAGGCGATAAAATCGTTTGTAAAAAAGATCGCTATTTGGATTTTAAGAAGCACTAAATTAGATAATGACGCTCATCACCGATATAAAGAGCAATGGAATAGCTGACGAATTTACATATCTACATACATACAAACATACATACATACATACATACATACATACATACATACATACATACATACATACATACATACATACATACATACATACATACATACATACATACATACATACATACATACATACATACATACATACATACATACATACATACATACATACATACATACATACATACATACATACATACATACATACATACATACATACATACATACATACATACATACATACACATACATACATACATACATACATACATACATACATACATACATACATACATACATACATACATACATACATACATACATACATATACATACATACATATATGCAGTTAATACAATATTACATCAAATGTACATTACGTTCGCAATCTCGTGACTGTGCCATACTGAACACGGCTGGTGTTGTCTGTGAGACCCATTTGTAGCTCTTTTAAATGTTTGTCCGTTTTAGATGGGACATGTGTAATAAGTAACACATTACGGCGCGTGATTAATAGTATATGTTTGGGCGTCAGAGTTGGGTAACAATAGCATATAGGTTACAATAACATAGACTGCGATAAACATTTCAATCAGGTTTTTAAGGGTACATGTACATAAATAGAAACACTACAAACGATTCTGTGTACAGCATACGGATTGCTGAAAAGCAAGGATTTCATTTTCTAGGCACCTTGTTTTGATTCACTTCATTGTGTACCAAATGGTAAGAGGATTTTACAGGCTTCTAAGACATGCTTGTATCGACAGGTATTGGCAAAGCACAATATTAGCTACATCGTGTTGTCAGTCGTATGAGAGACATTTCAGCATAGCCATATTCTGACAAAACGCATTTGCGAATCAGAATTCTATATGCATATAAAGTAGCTCGTAAATATGCAACGATGCCAAGTCAAGTCTTGTAAGCTTCGTGCAAATGACTGGTAATGTGGGGTCATTTGTGACGAAGAACGCGTAGAACGTTGCCTCAGGGGTAGTAATACTCAGCACATATTGTGTATCGCATAATGTAAGTACTACTGTGCATGTCTTAAGTAGCAGTGAAATATTTGCAGTTCATATATGCAGATGCGGCACACCGAGCACCCAAACTCCCGGATGTGCGTTTGTTACTGTCTTGTCACAAACCCTCAGATAGAGTAACAACCAGAGGACGGTTCATACCAGTGCAAAGCCTACAACTTGATCGTCTCCACGTCTTGTTTAAGCGAGTGATGCATCTCCATCATACCTTCATGCGCTTGCTTAGCGGTCGTCCATATAGCCACCACTTCTCGACTCTCGTGACAATTATTATCCATACAGGTGTATTATAGGAATGGTGTGCAGTTTATCAATGTTCATAGCAGTTGTATCACTGTTCAGACGTACAGTGTGATTCCGATGCTCTCTAAAATGTACAAATTAATCTGGTTTTCAAGAATTACTGTTTTTAGCAACCTAGTAAGCACACAGATGTCGACTTGGCTCAAATTACTGCACAAAATACGTCCTGACTTGCTAGAAGCCTTGCTGGGCAAGTTATAGGACTGGCGAGTATTGGCCAAGTTAATTGTCTGGCGTTTTCTTTTTTATCTACAACAATTCTATGAAATGACTTTTGCAGTGGCTCATATGTGCTGCTTGATAACGCCTTATCGATATAACCATACACACAGACTATAATCATATCCGTGTACAAGGAAGTCCCTTAAGCTTAATACAAAGGTAAAGGTTAACAGGTAACCGCGTCCGGCACTGTGTAGGGCAATCAGAAAATGTAGAGGTGCTTATTTAGTGGCTCCTTGTGACCTGAGCAATTCATCGTGACTATGATGTTTAAAGGAGGATGTTTCCGCTACAACACGGAGTCAAGTCGCGTAAAAGTGGTTTGAAACCTGCTGAAGGCGAGTTACGTGGGCATTATATATGGTCCAGCCAGCTAAGCGGATAACTACAATACGCGACTAGTTGTATTATGAATTACGATATGTGTTAGTTTTCGTATGATCACATCGGTGATATGGGGAAAACGAGGATTCGGAGCGTCCGAGTGTGTTTCCCCATGTCATCCACGTTGCCATACCATAACATGATTAACGCCATGGCTCATACACACGATAATCAATCGCAACTTCACACCAAATGGTCGCCTTCTATATTAAGCTACCGTGACGAAACACTGGGGATGGGTTTGGGTTGCCTAGGGGTGATGTCGTTTTCATTTGGGGTCTCATTTGTGGTCGAGAGGCCGACGAGATCGGTTCATCTCCGATTAATTTATTATGAAATCGCTAACAAATCGCCGACTAATAGGCAGGCTCGAGAAAGCTCTTCTACAATTTTGCCAAATATGGAGATATCCCAGGGCAGCCAACAACATAAGGCTACTAACAGCATGAAGATTCATACGTAACCCTACATCACAGGCTACCGTCACGGACATGAAGGTACACATATAACCCTACATCATAGGCTGCCGTTACGGACATGAAGGTAAGCATATAACCCTACATCACAGGCTGCCGTCACGGACATGAAGGTACACATACAATCTGCCGTTACGGAATAAGGTAAGCATATAACCCTACATCAAAGGCTGCCGTCACGGACATGAAGGTACACATATAACCCTACATCACAGGCTACCGTCACGGACATGAAGGTACACATATAACCCTACATCATAGGCTGCCGTTACGGACATGAAGGTAAGCATATAACCCTACATCACAGGCTGCCGTACGGAAAAGGTACACATATAACCCTACATCGGCTACCGGCACGGACATAAGGTACACATATAACCCTACATAATCGGCTACCGGTACGGACATGAAGGTACACATATAACCCTACATCACAGGCTACCGTCACGGACATGAAGGTACACGTATAACCCTACATTAAAGGCTACCGTCACGGACATGAAGGTACACATACAATCATAAATATATAAATACATAAATACATACATACATACTTACATACATATATACATACATATATGCATGCATGCATGCATACATACGGAAATACACATACATTCGTACATACATAAATAAATTTATATATACATATTTACATGCATACATTCATACATGCGTAAATGCATAAGTACTTACATACATAGATACATACCTACATACATGCATAAATTCATACCTATATAGATATATATATCTATAGATATATATATATATATATATATTATATATATATAAATATATAAATATAAATATATATATTTATAAATTTAAATATATAAATATATATATATATATAAATAATATGAATATGTATATTTATTTATATATATGTTTGAAAGTATATATATATACATACACATATGTGTATGTATATATTTAACTGTATAAATATATTTATAGGTGTATTTATAGATACAAATATGAATACATATATTTATATATATATATATACATATGTATGTATATATTTATGTCTCTATATAAACATATATGTCTCAATATGTCTCAATATATATGTGCATATATATATATATATATATATATATATATATATATATATATTTACATATATATGCATGTATATTTGTATGTATATATATATATGTCAATATGTATATATGTACATATATATATACATGTATACATATATATGCATATATATATATATGTGTGTACGTATGTATGTATATATATATATATATATATATATATATATATATATATATATATACATATACATATATAAATATATATATATATGAATATATATATATATATTTATATATATCGATATATATATGTATGTATATGTAAATTAATATACATTAATATATGTGTATGTCTATATTTATATAAATTAATATATTTATATGTGTATTTATATTAATATATATATGAATATTTATATATAGATATATATACATATATATTAGGGTGGCTCAAAAAAAACACGTGCACCCCTGGTTTTATTTTGTGCTTAATGATGCCCTTATCACACTGATTTTTTTTCAGATTTTTAAAATTAATTTTATACCCTCACGTCTAGCGTTTTCTGGAAAAATGACAATTTTTGGTCCAAAATATATATTTTTGCACATATTATATTGATTTTTCTCACACATTTTAAAGGTAAGTGAAGAATAAAAGACTAAACATATTTATCATGGTAATATAAGTGTTTTGCACTATTTGTGTTTCTTTTATTCAACTCCAAATGGGAATTTTAATGCAAAACATGCATTTTTACACACAAAAGTGGCATTAGTGGTAAACGTCTTTGATATAATATTGTTGTATTATGCTCCTTCAACTATACATGTTCTGTGACAATGCTCTATACCTTAAATATGATATGTATCAGTAGATTCAAGGAGCAAAACAATAATTGTGTGGTGCTGAATGAATGCATCAGAACAATTACTGTGTGTCACAGAGTGAATTCTGCAAAATAAGGATTGTTCGGTGGTGAATGCAAATACGTGCAACTAGTGCAAATTATCAGGAACAAGCAGATTTATTTGTGTAGCTGTAAAATGGTTGGAAAATCTGGTAGAAGTAGACGGAAACCACGCTCGTCAAGTGTACCAGCCTGTCCAGCCGCTTTGCCCACACAAAGCGGTCGTAAGCGTGGTCGCCCCATGAGAGATACCTCGCAAAAAGATCAATCTCCAGTGATGATTCAACTGAAAACCCAGCAGAAACCTGTAGTGCAACAAGTAGTACCAGTGGAGAAAATGAAAAGAGGCATGTCACCAGAAGCAGCTGCAGTACTTCAGGACTGCTTCATACTCTGGTCTGTCCTGCAACTGCGCAGTTCGTAACATGCAGACTCCCATCTAAGAAAGATGTCCTGAAAAGATGGAGAGGCATGAGAGAAGGTACCGCGCAGAACTACCCCAACAGTGCCATAGCTGGTGACCTTGCCAAAGAAGTAACTTCAGTATGGAACAGGGCAGCATTGCCAACCAATCGACAGGATAAAATAAAGCAACAAATCCTTGATATGCTGGAAGAATGGAAAAAAATACAGCGTCTGAAGGAAAATGATACAAAGTGTGGGGTCTACTCAGATTCAATTGACAAGCTATTCAACATTGCCCCAGCTGACATTGAGGAGAAGTTAGGCGCATCAAGGAATGCAAATGCAATTGAAGTTCTGGCATTCTACAGGTCCCAGTTACAAGACACCAAGAGTTCATCCATGTTAGGTGTTGACAAAAAGATTCTCGGGATTCAGCACCGAAGAGAACAAAGGGCACAGAAGGAAGGTACTAGGAGACGGTGTGAAGAACTAAAGACTTCTCAAGCAGCCAGTGTATCAACAAGTAATGAAAGGTAACATAAATACAAATTGGATACATCATATGGATAACTACTATTAACTAGTGCATAGCCTAGTCATAAATAAATTGTATATTTTGTATATACCATTTACTTCCAGCTGTTTTAGTGTGTACACTATTCATCTACAGTAAGTAAATACTTGGTGGAGGTTTAGTGTGTGGTACAGGTGGCTTTAGTATTAGAGATGCATGTATATAGTAGTAGTATGTAGTAATTTTCTTCCCACTGGCAGTGACCACGAGGAGAACTGTGAAGATGTCAGTGATACATAGTATGTGGGTAGTGCAAAGACCCAGCAGGAACTGAAGAACAAAACAGACACAATACCTTGCACTGGGGTGGATCGTAAGACATTATTGAAATTGACAACACAAGTGGCCACCAGATGCCATATGTCTTCCACACAGCACCTAGCGATGGTATCAGCAACAGTTGTAGCTGCTGGTGGGGACATGCAAGAAGTTGTTGCAAGTTCAGCTACCATCAAACGCCATCGTAAGTCAGCCCAACAAGAAAAGGCTAAAGAAAACCGAGCCAAGAAAGTTAGGCCTAGGTACCCCGTGGTCCTTTGAGATTGCAAGATTAGGTATGCATGATGACTGCAATGCCGTGGTTTTAATTGGACCAGGTGACTGTCCCCCAATTCTAAGGAGCCCCTATTGTTAGGAGAGAAACAGGAGAACTGCTCTGCAACTCATGCTTAGACATTCTCCAAGTCTATGATATCCCCAGAGAGTCCATTGTTGCTGGTGTGTTTGATACCGCAGCCTCTAACACCGGCATCCAGCAAGGCTGTTGCATCCGCTTGGAGCAGGCTGTTGGCCATGCGTTTCTGTGGAATGCTTGTAGACACCACATGGCAGAGCTACACATCAAGCATATGTGGTCAAGCTTCATACCTGCCACAAAGGGTATGTATATACACTTACAGTTACACTATACATACCAGGTCTACCAATATTGTGTATACTAGCAAACCAGTTTTTATGTACATTGTGCAAATCAGTAGTAGTGTGTTTGACCAAAAGTATATATCTTATATATATCTTACGGATCACCGCTGTCGGCTGTCACACCTCCGAAAGGCTGACTTAAATGCCATAATCTAAGACTGAGACTGAAACACTAATGCATGCTAAAATGCATTTTGTTGTACTGAAGTTGCTACATAAATGGACAGGAAGTCCTATTTCAGTGATCATATGCTTCTGTTTTTGTATTGTGTAATGAACAAGAAGGTATGATACCAAGAAGGTATGATAAATAAAGGTATTGTCTGAGCTATTTTAATGACTTTTTTTCCTTCCAAACTGTACACAGTACATCATATTAGCATACAAATAGAATACACCAATCATGTTTAGACAGTTAAGCTTCATGAAAACATGAAATATTAATTGTAATACATTTTGAATTGCATAATACACGAAAACTAGCTGAAAATCGTCATTTTTCCAGAAAACGCTAGACGGGAGGGTATAAAATTAATTTTAAAAATCTGAAAAAAAATCAGTGTGATAAGGGCATCAGTAGGCACAAAATAAAACCAGGGGAACACGCGTTTTAAAAAAAAAGGTTATTGTGAGCCACCCTAAGATAGATATATAGATATATATATATATATATATATATATATATATATATATATATATATATATATATATATATATATATATATATATATATATATATATATATATATATATATAT
>CM067345.1:4391422-4456422 GCA_034190875.2 Urechis unicinctus
GTTACAAAGACCCCAAGTGAAGATAGATGATGAATGAGTGGGGAATAATAACGTCATTTGGTCAAAAGCAAAAGCTGCTATTGCAGAAAGAGGACAGAGCAATGACCACAAGCGTACTCGTCCACACACGCGCACACAGAAAAGACAAAATCACTGAAATACACACATACTCGCTCATGCATCTTACATGCGCGTCATACATTTCGTGATCTGACAATTTAAGTCCAACTGAGTAGTGACCGCCGACAAAGTCTATGTGGTAGTTGCAATTGCCTTATTGTGCGGCAACTTCTGCTTCTGTCATTGCATTATGAGCAATTTTCCTGGTTAATGAATATTGCCCACGCAACCTGTAGCCTACACAGTTGGGACAATAATGCATTTTTTTTGCGAGCCAATATTTTGCAGGGGTATTTCTTAGGCGAAATAGACCGAAAAAAACGAAAATCGAAAATATTTGGTCTGCGACGAATTTTGAGGTCGGAATGGGGCCGATTTCCAAAATGGCCGCCAATTTGACCTGGAATTTGTGAAAATAATGATTTTTTAGCTGTCATCTCAAATAAAGGCTTGTTATCGTGCTGAATATGGGACAATAATGGGATTTCCAATCGAATAAACATGGTAAGCTGTCACTCAAGACATTTTCGTCAGTAGCAGTACCTGATATCCAATATGGCGGCCGAAATCCAAGATGGCGATATTCAGTTGTATCATCCATTATCATTATTAATTTGAAATTGATACAAATCAAAATAAAGTCTGTATAGTTAACCGTATATGGCATTGCCATCCATTATGACGTCACATTCTGTTGTGACGTCACAATAAAATGTGTGATAATCGCATCAAAACCGTAAAACGTAAGTCGTTATTTATGTTCACCAGTTGTAACCAGTTGACATAAAGGAATACGTTCTGTTTTGGAATAACTTATTAGTGACAGGTTCTGTTCTGAAATTTCAATAACATTGTGATTCGTTCATACTATGGAATTTCGCAGCTCCGATGTGAGAAAAGAACTATTTGGAGAAATTTACAAGGAAGAACCAGATTATGTCAGAGGCGGTAAATTACCGAATGGAAAGTATTTGCTGGGTAGAATGATATCACTGTGTAAAGCGCCTACCAAAGGAAATCAAATGGTCAGCAAAGATGGAGCTAACAAGATCGTGGCTTGTGAGGTACGGAATGACTGGATTAGTAAAAATGTGTATCCGCTCAGTGAACGTTCCGTAGCGAAACGTATTCGGGAGATTTACGATTTCTTGCTCAATATGCGTAAAAGCGAGAAGAAGGTAACAGGTTTGATAAATGGCGATATAAAGCTTCCGACTTTAATGAAAGAATGAAAATTCGAGCGATCGATATCAGGACCACTGACGCTTTGTACGAAAAACAACTAGAGGCGCAACACGTTGTGAAAATAACCAAAGACGACAACTCCTTTTACGATGATAACTGCCACGGAGCATACATCGCGCGATGCAGTGAGACGGTTTTTCAGAACTGGCTGAAGCAGAAGAAGAGACTGGAATCACGTCGCGTATCACAGTCACAGTCGCGGGAACTTATTGCTCATGAAAATGAGACACAAATGGACATCAACATGCGTGAAATAGAAGCTGCTATACAATCTATTCCGGACACGGAAACTAGTGATCCTGCTTATATAGCTAGTGATACTGACTGTACCATCACGTCATCTTCCCGCACTCTGAAAAATACAGCAGCTGACTCCAGTTTTCCGAATGTCAAGATCAGAACAGGTTACAAGACGTTGAATGAGCCATTAATTCGTTGTCTGGTACAATGTCTCTCAAAGTACAAAGTCACCACAAACGACTAACTATGCATCTGTGTCGAGTTCGCGAACGGAGTTTTCCAGCAGAATTGGAAGTTATGTGACTACGATGAGGGATAAGGCGACGACGATGATTTCGAAGATCCAACGTCGGATACATCAAGGCGCGAAGAAGATGTGACGATCGCACATATGTAATACCTAGTGGAAAATCAGTTCGAAACTACTTGGAGGATGCTTCATACCTGAACTTGGAGATGGTTGCGAGACATCTTGCTGAAGGGTCAGAGAACACAATAACTGTCGCTTTAGATGACACCACGAAGGCGGCAGGGCATAGAGTTTTCAGCATTAAAACGGACCATATTACCATAGCTGGGCCCACATCAGAAAAGAAGACGTTCACTACTGGCTACGCCGAAACCCTATCACATTCAGGAGAGGATGCCGCAAAGAAGAACGAGTTCAAACTGAATAGTTTAGCAATTCTTGCCGATTGTTCCACTGACGTGATAAAGGAACATATTGACTTTTGGATCACAGACCGGGCTGGTGACTGCTCAACCATGCGACGGTATCTGCTGTGCCCATTTGATCCTGGGTGTGGATAACGGCATAGGAAAGGTGCTGAAAGAAACTGAACAAAAAATGGGAATTGAGAATCGGATCGACTGTTCGTGTATTCTCCGCTCAGCATCATCCAGTATCCTGACCATCGGGTTGATAGCAGTGACGAAGTTATTATCTCCGAGCCACGCGGCACACTCGGTGTCGCTATACAATGAGTGAATTGGTTTGAAACCGATGGCCCCGAGTGTAATAGTTTCAGGGGATTCATTTCCAATCGCTTCGGCCGCATTGCAGAGCTTGCAAAGTTATATATTGATAAAAAAGATCAGATAAAAGATTTTTTTTGATGCGGTAGTTGATGCCAAAATTCTAATAAGCTCGTATTAACTGTGTCAACGTTTATTACGAACGACTGGTTTCAGTGTGCCTTTGAAGTATTAGGCGAGTCAAAGTAAGGTTTGACCCCCAAAAGATTGCAAGAAAAGTTTTTTTTGTCTTTTTGTGTTCAATTAGCTGTACTTAAGCGCATCCTAAAAGTTTACCAAATTTGAGCCAACGGAAAGTGGTGAAATTACATAATATCCAATATGGCCGCCATTGAATTATGAATGTACAGCAAATTTTTAATGGTTGGTTTTAGACCCCATAAATGTATTACAAACATATATAAATGTGATACCTTAGATTCAAATAAGGTCATGATGAATTCACCTGGATGTCCCTATGACGTAGTATTGCATCATCATGACGTAGTGGGTTGCTGAATAGATCAAGACCGCCAGAACTGGTAGAAAACCAACATTTCGGCTCTTGATAATCAATCAGATGTACATACACAAGGAAACACAACTTGGAAGGGCTATTGAACCATCTACGTCATGGTCATACGCCATACGTCACACATAATAAATTACCAAAATGTCCTAAATAATTGACATAGTACACACCTGAATTTTCTTGTCAAGTTCAAGTGTCATTCACACAATATAATTGTTCAAAACACAGCATGGTTATTATCATCACAATCTTCTTCCTCGGAACCGTCTATGGTAGTATCACTACTATGCGGATTGTAACATGACTCAGCTTGGCAGGGTCCACAAGCAGAAGTACATGGAAGGCCGTACTTCCTGCAACTACATCGAGTATTACTACAACCTGTTGTACAGTTACAATGGATAACCTTGAGAAGCCTTTCTGGAGCCGCTTTCTGGTCAGTCATAACAGGTAACAAAATGTTGTCTTCACACTTCCAACCCCAGTCCTTTGGGTCCATGTTTTCATCCTTTCCCATCCACACCATGATCTGATAAAATAAACGTTGAGAGTGAAAATTTGCCGCAGATTCCGTTGGGGGCAATTTCTCGGGCTTCACAAATGATTTAGCAGATGAAACCTTTTTAGCAAACAATGTATTTCTAAGGTTTACCAGAGATGTGCCAGCTTTTCCTCCAAACAAAGAAACAAAGACTTTGCATCCTGAATCAATTATTGTTGCCACATCTTGACCAGCTGTAGTAAAGGTCTTTGCACAAGCTCTTATCTGAGAATCATTTTTCATCACTTTTTGGAAAAGGGATTTCTTGCCAATACCATAAATCCTGGAAGTGCTATCACAACCTGTAAAAGCATGTACAAACAGCAGCTGTGAAGATATGTCATTTCCCAAGAGTTCCTTCAGACGGACAATATCATATACATGTTTTGCTTTCTTTTTGTCCGAACGAAAGTAGAGTTTCTTACTGTCCCTCTCAGTGTAATGTAGAAGCAGAATCAGAAGGTCCGTGTCTTCCCCAATCAAAGTTGTGTCTCGAACTTTTGGAGATGTTGTTGCTGCCTTCACAATATGAACATCTGCATCTCCATGCGCAATGATGACTTCGCAACCCCTCTGTTACAGTTTGTCACTGATGAGGAGGATTAGTTTCTGTTTATTAGAGTCCCTTGATAAGAAATCCTCCATTCTGCCAGAGGAAAAGACGGTATTCATTTCAAAAGACACAAGCGGGTATGATTTCGTTTGTCGTCTCTGCTGTTCATTGTCCTTGATGCTAGGCTCTTCACTGTATCCGTCAAAAACTACTGTGGCTTGTCCATACTTGGAAAGATTGGGATTGGCCTACTCCTCGTCAATTTTTTCCAAGACAGACGGTGAAGTAAGGAGCCTCCGTCAAGCACAAAATGTTCGGAATCTGGCGTCGAATCTGTTAGAACGGCCTTGCTGGAGTTGGAGGATTCATTTGCGTAATCCCGTAGAGCATCAGCCAACTGTGGCTTGTCAGCCTTCTGGAACACATGTTTTGCCGCGAATAGGGCAGGAGGATATGGACTAAGTTTGTAGTCCATGATATCTTGCAGTGTCAAGTCGCCAGCTTGTGAAACTACAAGAAATCTCTGGAACAGGAGTTCAGAATTTATCATTTGTTCGGTATTCACTTTCACTGACGATGAGTCACCAAGAGTCTTGGCTTTGTCCTTTCGTTTAAAGGAATAAGTGAATATTGGCTGCCCAACCATTTTGTGTACTATGGCCTTGCCGACGGCTCCATATTCAGGTACATTGACATCTGCGTTGGCCACTACACCAGTCACAACATTTCTTAATGAAGAATCCTCAGCAAATGGATTGCAGTCAACTAATTTTTGCATCAGTTTAGTACTGTCTACATGATCACGTTGCATCCTTGGCACTGTGGCGTCTTTGTGCTGTTCACTTGAGGTAAATGATTGTTTAGAGAACTCTTACATCGCAATGTTGTACGCAGATGACACGGATGATGAGTGTCCAGATGGTCCTTAGTTCCTCTGTCATGCCACTTCCTCTGGTTAGACCACCGCTACTTTTGAGGGAACGCATGAGAGTCTGTTCAATAGTTAGATCCGATCCCAATCCTGCCCAGAACTGGTCTGTCCTCCTAATAACATGTAGGCCGTTTTCAAATTTTGTAACAATGTCTGGATGCTTGTGACCTAGTTCATTCATGCACTGTAGGTAGAGGTAAGCAGACTTAACATAACTGAAATGTCCAGCAGCTGCGAATATCGGAATGCAATCAGACACTGCATCGAGATGCATTCTCCAGTCGCCTGAGCGATCAGGTCTGATCAATGCACGTGCTATTTCCAACATCTCCTGATATCCGATCCAAAGTTGACTGGTTTTGGATGAAGCTGCCATGCTTACCTTTGCTGACTGGATTTTCTGTTCAATGTGCTTGATTTCTTCTAATAATTTTAACGATTCGTAGGACATTTCACCAGACACAATGGAAGAATAAACAGTCTCTATCCTTTCAATCGTAGAGCGAAATTTTGGGTTATCCTGGATGAGCCCACCTAGAATGATCTGATTGAGACACCTGTCAACCAGGAGATGACCAAGCAGTGCCCTCTGCACAGCTTTACCGAAAAGAATGTGAACAACTGCATTTTCCCCATATATTTCTTCCAATATTGACCTTAGTCCTGATCCTTGCATGAGTGCGCCAATAGCCCCAAGAAGATTCATTAGCGTGTGGAAGCTGCCCAGTAGAATTACAATGTCCCTGAGATGACTGTTGGTGTGTGCGTTGTGCTGAATTTCAGAGGCCTTCCTTCTTGCAATTCCTTAATTAATTGGGAAATATAAGGTTTCCCTAATATGTACCCAAAATACCAGTTTTGGGGTAGGGGTGCCCCTATTGCACTCTCATAGGAATGTCACACATGAAAGAAACCAGGTTCAGGTGAAAGGTTGACCTCAAAAACATTAGAAAACATACTTACATAATCAGTTTTGGGTGAAAAATGGCTGAGTTATGGACAGCCAACAATATTCAAGCATTTTAACAATTTTGGCGGCCATCTTGGAAATTGTCTAATTATCCCACTTTCCGGTCATCTGAGTTTGGTAAACTTTTAGTATGTTAATCAATAGATGTTCAGGAACCAAAAACAACCAAGAAACGTTTTCTTGCAATTTTTTGGGGGTTGACCCCTTTTTCCATATATTGACCCGACTATATATTCTCTGATTGGTGATATCATGATATTTCCTATGATGGATCTGTTCGGCATTGATTGGCGTACGTGCGGATCGGATCACAGTTGGTCTAATGTTCGATCGTTCTTTGCTGAGAAGCTGAAATATTTAGAGTCACTAAGAGAACAATTCGGCAAAACCTCGCCTGGGAAAGGGCAATTAATCGGTGAGGTCATTGAAGAAACCATTGATGTTATGAACAGGCAGCTATCACAGATGGACTGTTTCGAAGACGATTCACCTACTACGGTTGATTAAGAAAAACTGAAGTTTGCTCCAATCACCAATTTAGGTTCAGCTTCGCCAGATTGGATAACCAGATGAAGATTGCAGGTCGAATGACCAAAGTAGAAACTCATTCTCGCAAATGCATTGTAGCCACTAATGGCCTGTTAGCTAATGGAATATTCACTGAACTAGCCGATGAAGAGCCCAGAAAAAAATGGAAATGGGCTAGAAGTAGTAACAAAGTTCAGCGAGTCAGGAAACTAGAGGCCAATTTCATGACCACCGTTAAGGTAAGCAAACAATTGGCGTTAAAACAGAAAGAAAAAATGAAGCAACAGAGGTTTGCTAGAATTCAGAAACTATTGGACACTTGAAAGTCTCATGGTGGTCCAGTCACTGCATCTTCCATCAGATTACTGAACCGACTGAATGAACGACAGCTTCTCTCTGAAATTGGCTATTTGAGGATAACCACAGCCCCAGACATCCGCCAAAAACGGCGCGTAAAAGCTGACAATGGGAAATTTCGATTCCAAAACTTCACTTCTCGAGAACTCAAGGAATCAATAAAAGCAGTCGTCCATCTACAGTATAAGAAAGTCTGAGATATTGAGGTTTTGTTAAAATCAGCACTGGATAAGCGATGATGAGTTATTTGAACTGTTAGTCCCTATGTCATATGCATGTCCGATATGCAGTGTGTAATTTGAATGCAATTATGAAATAGGGATCGGTTCAGATATTATACCTGACACCTGAGATGAGATGATAGCCTTTACACCCAGCTGTCCTCTGGTGTGTTGCAATGATTCTATTTTGATTAATTTATATATTTCCTCTTGTGGCATGTGTTTGAATTAATGGGATGATATTCACAATAAAATCCAAAAGTTTTTTTTTATCTCCAAAAAATCAATCGTGATTCATCTTTGATTAAATTTCTGTTTTTTTGTGCGACAGTGCTAATTTCCATATTCTCTGATGCGGACAATGGTCTACTTGGTGACAATCCTCGTTTCTTAAGGTTCAGAGTGCAGTAATAAGTTGGTTTCTCCAGGCATGTTAAGTAACTATAGCAGATAACTCAGATCATACCAGAAGAGGATCCAGTGACAGCCTAGTGATAGTGATTCTTTCCACGATATGCTTGTTGGGCTTCTCGGTCTATTTGATATCCCTGTAACATTTGGTCCGCCATCTTAGATTCAGACCGCCTTCACGAAATTGGCTGGTGAGAGTCCACGATAAGTGAAAAATGATGATTTATATCGAAAGAGCATCAGTGAAAACCTATAAAAAGATATATTACACGATATATATGCGGTATGCGGTGAGCGGTCGCCATCTTGGAATTTGAATCCTCCGAACCGACTAAATGTATCTTATGACGGCTAACCATTTTATATAATGTAACTTTATTCATTGATATATATTCATAGGTAATATTTGCTCTCAAGTGGACATAAGAGGTAAAAAGTGAGATTTTTTGTGCTTTTTGGGGAATTTTGACGGCCATTTAGGAAATGTGCCCCATTCCGACCAAAAAATCCATCGGACACCAAAAAAATTTCCATTTTCGTTTTTTTCGGTCAATTTCGCCTATGGAACACCCCTGCAGAATTTTTATTCATATTGTCCCAACCCTACTCAGTGTAGGAGCACCAATATTCCCAATGTATTGTCGCTCTCCGTTTAGACCTGTATGGCTGGGTAAGTCCTCCGCTACACAGGTCATGAATACTTGACATCATACAAGTGCATCAAACCTGGACGTACAATGTAAATGCCCATCAACACCTAACGGCTACAAATATTCTACTCATTTGATTGGTTATATCAATCTGCAACGTGGGTAATAAAAATGTCGTTTGATGCAATGATTGGTATGGTTGTATTTATATGATACCTTCCTTGAATAGATGTGCTCAGATCATGGAGCTGATTGATTGCAATTCAGGTAATGCGGGCCAAGTGCCTTACTTAAACACATGATGAACACCAAGCACCAAGCTAGACTTTGTCTTCTTCTTTGTCTGACACGCCCTCGGTTTTGGTTTTCCCTCCTTTTAACACATCCTAACTTTCAAGCGTCATGTCGCTGTACCACAATACGGACTTCCCGAAACTGTCTTAATCACATTGATATCAAAACAACTTATATGAAGGATCAATCTTGATCGACTACGACTTGATTTTTATGGACAGAGGTAAAAGCCAGTAAGCTTGCCATGAATAGCGGTAATGTAACACACCTATCCATTAGTGTCGGTCCTTTCAACCATTGAATTTCACTTAACCCAGTTGACATATATATTACTCCCCACATCTTAACAATATTTCTGGTGGCACAGATCATAACTCCTAAACTAAGACCACAAATAAGATTAATAGCTTGCACGAAGACACGTAAATTGAATCAGGCTTATGACAACAAATTGATCGAGCAATGTTAATTTAATCCTATATACTGCACAGCAAATAAAATCTAGCAAAAACACCACTTAGACAGCGCATAACCAGGTAATGTACAATAGTGTTCAGCATCCTGTTTATTTAACTTGGGTAGCATCAGTACATAAACATAACAACCTACAAATGACCAGACGTATCCTGAATAAGAATTTGTTAAAAGCTTGTAAGATCAAAAGCCTTTGATGATGAATGTCAGCTGATCATCGTCAACCTGTGATGATGAATGTCAGCTGATCATCGTCAGCCTGTGATGATGGATGTCAGCTGATCATCGTCAGCCTGTGATGATGAATGTCAGCTGATCATCGTCAGCCTGTGTTGATGAATGTCAGCTGATCATCGTCAGCCTGTGATGATGAATGTCAGCTGATCATCGTCAGCCTGTGATGATGAATGTCAGCTGATCATCGTCAGCCTGTGATGATGTATGCCAGCAGATCATCGTCAGCCTGTGATGATAGTTGTCGACTTACATCTATTACGTCTCTCTCGTCGGTGCTTCGTTGTAGCTTTTGCATAATAAACATCGTATAACACACTGAGTGTCAGCAAGCAGGATCGGAGAGTCGTTTTATGGAATACTAATTTTCCGGTCGCTCTTCTACAAGGGCTCGCATCACTTTTGAGGGGGGTGTCGCATCATAAATGAAGCACTTATTTCAGGTCACAAATGCTGACACAGGGATATATATATACCCAGGGTCATAGGGGTCACCAACGGCCTACCCCTATTATGTACTTTGGTCGCTCTTTTAGACGGATGTATGGTGATGGTATATTATGCCTACGGCAAACAACACGTGTCAGTGGCCTCAGCTGAATAGTCACGAGAAGTGTGGCAAGAAGTGTCGCTTTCAGTTCTGTACCCCGAAGGCGGCTAAACAGGGGAGCGACCATACCCCGTCTGTGTATATTATGCGGACACTGGACTATCTCAAAGGTTCAAATATGTTCAGGACGTAATCCAAAGAGGGAGCGTCGTCATTTCCTTGTGAGTAAGCTACCCCTGGAAGGACAGCAAAGCAGACGGATTGAGCGTCGCCATGTAGAAGCTCAGCTACCAATAAGTTGCTTATTAGGTATATTCATGCCGAAAAAAAGTAATTATCGTTAAATGCTATTTTTGTCCCTCTGTGAACATAGGTTATCCCTCCATATAGAAAGGGTCCTGCCCAGCTAGCCTAGGCAAGGGTCCAATGTCCCCACTTGGGGTAGGCTTGGATCCAATGTACCAACTTGGGGTAGGCTTGGGGGGTTCTGGTTTTGGTGGTGGCAGAAAATGCGAGGTGGTTTCCAAATGGTTCCTAGTAATTTTCCAGACTTTCCATGCTAGAAATGCGGATCCCACCATTTGCATTGTTGTCGAAAACGGCAAGAGTCGGAATTATTCCTACATTGGTTCCAATCTCTTCTATATCGTCTTCCAAAACCGACAAACTGTCGCCTATTTCCTCCTCTACGGATTCCATGTCTGTTGCAATAGTGGCTATCTTTGTTTCTTTATCGTCCACTTTTGTCTCTTTATTTTGTATTGTATAGTAGAAATCGTAAACACTAGGGGTGCCATATCGTGGCGGAGGGTGGGCGTTGTTTTCGGTGTGAAATGGTAGTACTTCTTGGGTGGGGCTACTTTCGAAATCCATTGTAGTAGACTTTGGTGGGAGGGCCAGTACCCCATTGGGATGCTACTTGTAGACTCTTGGGGGGCCTTGGTTGGCTGGTGGAGGCCATTTGGATTGCTGCTACTCTCGGAGCCCTCCATAGCGCTTGCTGGCCCCTCTGTTGCCCATATTTTTGATAGCCTAGTGGCCCCGATGCCATGCTTTTTTTGGCGGCAGCAAAGGAGATTTGTCTGCACGTAAGTTTTGCACTGCTTCTTCGGAGAGATATTCTGCGGGTGGCATAATATTGGTACCCAAGACTACAGCTTCAAAGGGTCTTCCCACCCACGCCCCACACACGCCCACCCAACGCCCACTTATTCCCACCCACGCACACCCAGTCTTTCTAACCCAGTCCACTTGGTAAAGTGCTATACAACAACAACACAACAATGCTAAAACAAGGCTACAACAATGCTTCAACATGATTACAGCTATGCTACAGCACTACTACAACAATACTACAACAATACTAGGCAATATCTTGGAAATACAAGGCAATACCATACTATACCACACTCCCACGCCCACCCACGCCCACCAATAGCTCTCACCGATTCTTGTGACCAGCTAGTATAGAACCCCATATTGACAGAGGGAAAATAGGTGTATTAAATTGTAGTGCTGCCAGATGTGTAACAAGATTCAACCGAAATATGTTTGCGATTGGAGTCGATGAATACACGATGAACCACGCAGAGATAGAGAGCTAAATTTGTCAGAGGCTCCCTTGAGAAACTAACTGGAGTCCGCCTTAAGTCCGCGTCCCGAACCTAAGCCTGTGAAGTGCGCCGGAAAGATACGAAGTGAGCCCAAGAAGAAAGCAAACATCAAACCATCCCCTGATGAAACCACCCCTCCCAAAACAGAAACCTTTCAGCAACGATCAAAGAGACCCCGCAATGAGATATATAAGGCTACCGGCGAAAGACCCTCGTACGCACACTCAAAGGCTGCAAAGGAGGCCCAGTTCAAGAAGCTTGAAAAACTGAAGGATACTCCTCCCTCTAGCATTGTTATTCAACTCCCTCTCCCCGACTCTGTACCATTTAAGAAGGAGTACAAGGAGGTCATTGGTCAATTCATTCTAGATCAAGTCGACCTTATGTTTACCACATGGACCCTCAAGGATGGAGATGAAGGATTAACAAAAGAGCGAGCATCTGAGATAATCAAAAAGTAAGGCCCAGGAAAATATATCCTGGGAGTAAAGTTAATCAAAAAGGATAAGGATAAGGATGATACCTGGTATATAGTGTATTCAAACGTGCTACTTAGGGATAAATATAAGTTGATAATAGCACAGTTCACAAATAAGGATCGCCCCGGTCGCCTAGTAGGATTTAATTAGCAGTTCGAGACTAGAATCGCGTACAAGACTTATGGGTAAAATTCAAGCGGGAGTGGCAGCTACACTTTTGTGCGATATCGGCGATAGTGACATCTACAAGTTACTCTATTTTGATGCTTCGTATTACATCATGTGCTTTGCCCTTCCTTTGCTTTTACTGGCCGTTCTCAACACCAAGCTGACTATCTCTTATCGCCGGATTCTACGGCGGAAACGCCGTCTCATGGTAGGTGCAGTACTAAACGAAAGTAGTGACAACAATATTATCCTGGTATTAATTCTTGTTATATTGGGGCTCATGGTTCGCAATTCACCTACACGTATCGTGCAGATAGTTTGGCGCTATAAAACACAGAACTTCCTATTAGTTTCCTACGTGGTTAGTGAAATCAGTAATATTCTCGAAGTACTTAACCTATCATTTAATTCCTTAATCTACTGCGCTTTTCGGAAGCAATTCCGTGAAACGCTGATGGTTACGATTTGTAAACGAGTTACTCAATCCAAGCTGTCACGTTTCGCAAATGTTCAGACTCAAGTCAATGAACATATGCATGTTTAGTTTGGTGAATGTATCAAAGAATCAAACGAATAACATGAATAACTAGCATCTTACTGGTTCTGGCCTAAAGCTGCTATTCTTTACCCGTGTTGATTGGCAATGACGTTACCAGGTCTATATTGTATTGACATACAGCTGCGATTTGTATATTAAAGTCAAGCAATAATGTGAATGATTGTTGAACGGTGATATAGGGCCTCAAATAACTAATTGCTAAGCTGCAATCATATATTTTTGACTCGGCGTAAATGAATGAATTTAAGTTTTAAAATAGTTTATGTTAAAGTCTTACCACGGCATAATTATAATCAAAGATGAATGTATGTTTTCTAAAAGAGTTGCTTCAATAAACACACAGTATATGCTGTGCAATATAAAAAGAAGGGTTCATAAAATTTGTCATCTTGGTTTTAACATTACAATGTGATTTGTGCCAAACTTTGAGGCCTTGCAAGAGATTAAAACATCACTACCTAAAACCGTGGTATGATCGAGAGCGCTTCATCTTGTCACATCGCCCTATCAAGCGTTTCAAGAAAGCATGCATGAGTTGAGTTGCTGAATGATCCTGCAAGCGCTGCGTGTTTACCTCATTCCATTCTATGTAATTGTGCAAATGAGGAGGTCTTGGTAAATATTTTTGTAAGCGTAAATAGCGTTTAGACAAGGAATATTGAAGTGGAGGCTTTGGGTGTAGTTTACTGCCGGCTAGATATGCGGGATTAACTGTTTGCTAAGAAACTGACCAAAATATCACGTTACGGAAGATAAGCCTAAACCTCGGGTGCCCCAGCAGGAACCATGTATTGCCATGGTGGTGACATTCGGTCTGGCAAGTATTCCATTTAAACAACGCAGTTTGTCACTACCCATCTCTAGCACATTCATTCATTTCCATATTGTTATTCATAAAATGAGATTGCTGCCATTAGTATATCAGTGAACGAAAGTGAATAATTATGTGGCCACATTGACTTTGTTCGCTTCAAGTAAGATTTAAGTTGTAAAATGCTAAATGCATCAACTAATGCAGATTAATGCAGAGTGCATAATCTAAGGTGACGTCGAAAAGTAACCATTCATTTATTCCGGAAGTCTTGCTTCCAGCCAAGCTGATTTTGGCATATCGTCGGTGTAGAATAATTTCATACCTACGGTTCATTCAATTTTATATCAAAACTAGAATGTTTTAATCTGTCTTGAAACTGTCGGTAGCGACAGATGTTGAATATCAGAAACTGTTTCAATGTATCCCAAATGTCTTAGCCCACTGCTGTTGACGCTATAACATTTGTTGTCTATTTGCGTTGTATTGGGGATGATTTTCTATGCATCTCGCAAGTAGCTTCTGAGGTAGAATGGCGTAAACGACCGGTCGGTTGAAGATTATCACGTAATTGATATTTTCAAAATCTCTATTAATATCCAGGACAACTTGAATGGAGGACGCACAAGAGGTGTAGTAATAGGTGAAGTTATGCATCACTTATATTTGTGTTCGAGAACCCAACCATTGTTATGCATGATACAATTCACTTTAATCTCCATCACGTGAATGATGTTAGTGCGCCAAGCTGTCGTGTAGAGGCCGCTCATTACAGGTAGGCGACAAGTTGATGCCATGATAGGTAGGTGACAATTAGATCATATGACAGGTAGATGATAGGTAGATCTAAGGATTTAATTGAATAACTATGGAAGACATGTTAAATTGCATTACTGTAGTCAATATTACCATAGTATATGCTGCGTCTTTTCCTTCGTCTTTTTTGCTGTACAATTTGTCACAGGAAATAGTTGATGAGTTTCTGCTAAAAGTTGAATACGATCACACATACAAATGACGCACCACACAGTTTTGCTGATAAAATTCCTTCAGGCAGGACTCTGTAATAGGTTTTAACTTAAGATATAATCTGGTTAATGTAACCGAAACATTGACCCTGATAAATCACTCACGAAGCTGTTATTCAGTGGTACGTGTCTGTTATAAGAAATAAAATGCTAAAAGATCTAATGCTCCATACACATGTCAAGAGAAACGTTTCTGAGATCATTTAGATTCGACTCCTCATCGTAGGCAATAGCACACATTATGTCAATTTTACATGTGAATGATCAGTATGACACAGACAAGGGCGACACGTCATGAATGCTGCGCTATGATCGACTTTTTTGTGCGTTTGAACACCCAAATTTATCCATTGCCCCATATCTCTAAATACTTAGGCATAACAGCATCGCAAATCAATCCATTCTGTGATTGCATCCAGCTATCTATGCTCGTGTGAAATGATGTACAAGAGATGTGATGCCAATGCACTACCAGGAATGCTCAAACTTCTCCAATATCTACCAATCAACCAACCAACCCCTCATAGCGTCGTACGGTAATCCCACACTCTCGCGTCACCACACTGTCTGACGTAATAAGAATTCGTTATACGTCGCATTTTAAAACTAACTTACACTGTCTAGACACTGTGTGAAACCACAAGTGATTAATGTTCTACCAAGGGGGGCCTAGCAATAAAGAAAGATTGTAGATCCATCCAGTACCGACTTTACCTTTATCGCAGGTACAATGGGAATGTGATTGTGTCTCCGACTCAAAGAAGGTTTCATATAAAAATAGAGACAGGTGTCCGCTGCATTGGGCAAATGAAAGACACATTGTGGGTTTCGAAGGAAGATGTTGGACCTAATCCGTCAAAACCTCGACAACCAGAGATATGTTTAGAAAAAACTATATCAACCAATATATCAGGCCAGAACGGCCAATAACCTCGACAAATGAGCTAATATCTTGGTAGCTCAAGCTGTCCGTATCGATCCACATAATGCGATTACGCCATCAGACATGTCTGTGGTGGTTTTGTTCTGGTTAATTTAGAAAAATGTCTCTTTCACAAACATACATGTGACGTCCGTAACAAATAGCTATAGCTGTTCGCAACACCATTCTGATATGTTTAGAAGAGTTGGCAGGAGAATATTGAACCCCGCATTAACCATTATGATTATCGATAACCTGACAACGAGAACCCTTTGCATGATATTAAATTGTTACCGAGGTGGGCTGTGGAGCGAAAATAACTAACTAAGGACAATACACGATGGCAGAGCCGTTCTGTCCCGTGTAGCTGCACTGCACATCCAATGCATACTGAAGATTTATTTTAATATAAATGATATGACCACCCCGTAGCTCATTCATGAATCTGCAGGTCAGGTTTCCGTTAATGATTGGAGACACATTAATGGTGTCATAGAAACCACTCCGCTCCTACATTTTGTCGAGACGTAAATAGATAAACCAAACACTGCTGAGGTATCGATATAGGCCATATATGTTTTTCCTCCTGTAGATACTCATACGGTCTGTACCTACAGATTTCTGTCAGTCATTTTAGGAGCGTGTCCCATGATAGCCTAGAGCTTATGCAACAGGGAGCTTGGCTCAACTCGAGAGGTTTTGGATGGGTCCCTCTCGACTATTTACTTAGTGGAGTATATATAGTCCATGGATACGAGTCAATATGCCCTTCCACTTTGTCAGTTTTGATGTGCATATGTGTGGTTCGCCTCTAAAATTAATGCATACAATAACGAGCTAAATAAGATGTCATTAGAGGGGTGTTTATCCTAATGTTGTCCCAATCAATTGTCAACACAAAATTGTGCGCTGGCCCATTTGTACAGGTTACAGACCCACAGCGCGACAGACATGCCAGTGATGACATAATTAAGTCATTTCATGGACCTAGCCACCGATTCGTGGGATGTTTATGCATTCTTTGAAGAACCAATGTCCAATCCTTACCACACTATCGTTATCGATTGAGTGGAATCGCGTTAATTTATGACAAAGTTGCCCAGATCATATCACGTGTATGCATACGACTATCGATCCATAAGACAATTGATCTGTGTCGGCAATCACATTCGTGCATCATTTTCCACACCGGTGCAATATTTAGTGTCCATCTGGGCTGATACGTTCAATAAATCATAACCATTTATCTTCATACATTACTACCTCCCAACTTACAAACACATATTCATACTTTACAACTGAAGGCTGAACAATGCCGCGATTACCAAAGAATGCAGCCTAACTGTAATGAATGGCGAAAAACTGCGAAAGCCATGCAAAGCTCGTTTGGTTGCATAATGTAATTAAGTTTTAAGCTCTTGAATCTACAGTGGCCAACATTACGCAAATTGAAGCACCCGTATTTCTAGACATCTGATCAGACGCCTTTACAGTGAAGTTCAAAATGAACAGCAGCATAAATAGATAACAGGCGTATATCTACCACGTTAAAAACGGCATCTCCGATGTAGCAGCGAACATGTGGCCGAGTATTATAGTTGATTGTCATGCGAGTTGTTCCCTAGGTGTAGTTAGTGAATCTAATGACTGACGTTGTTGAGGTACGTTAAGTCCAACGTCATCGAACATGTGGTAATCGTTCTCAAGGTATCTGATATGCCTTAACTTGTTGGCAGATGAATAGTCCCAGGAGTCCCCAACACGACAACGTTTACGTGCTTGCCGACAGATGAACGAATATAGTTGACTCAGGCCCGTAGCCAGGATAATTAGTGGGGTGTTCTTTTCCCCTCAATTGTGGACCTTTCTCCTGGCTCATACTGATGCGGCTATAAGACCATAATCAACGGCACCAGCGAGACACGATATATCAATATATACACAAATGCGCTAGAGTAAGGCGAACCTTGCTGGGCAAAGTGGGCGGTTCGTTCGAACCCCTCGAACCCCCCTGGCTACGGGCCTGTGACTGGAACTGAATGAAGAACGAAACGATAAATAAATGAGACACAGAAATCCTGTGGAAGTGATTAAACGGGCTCCCAGATATTCTTGCTATCACGCACCTCCGATATAATGACAATCACGCAATAGTAATAAGTTTTCAGTTTGCGAATGGAGAGTGGGCCTGTTTCATTATAGATACCGTCTGAGCCTAGCCAGGGCATGAACGATTGTAGCCTCTTGCTCTATTGGTTTGCATTCATTGTGGAAAATCTAATAAGAGATCAAGGTACATTTATTAGAATTCTCCGCAGCGTATTCCGGTGTAAGCTGTACTTGAGTCATAGACACGGTGGGGTCCAAGTTAATTAACATTGCTCGTTTGCTTCTAGTTGCCGAGCCAATCTCTCGCCTTGCGCATTTTGAGCATGCTGACATATTTGCAATCTTAATACAAAGAGTACGTGCCTTGAGCTTCATAAAATATGCATAGACGAGAAATCCATGATATGCAAAGATAGCCTCTATTCTCATGTCGCCAGAGGGACTAGAAAATGTTTTCTGTGGTGAGAGGCAATATTGTGAGATGCAATCTTATTAGATAGTGAAAGACGGATATCTACCATGTTACAGTTTTCCCTGCTATTTGACCACGCGATCCGTTCCATACGCCAGATAGTACAATTTTCCAGCTACATCAAGTAGGTAGAATACCTTTGGGATGTAAAAGATATATATATATATATATATATATATATATATATATATATATATATATATATATATATATATATATATATATATATATATATATATATATATATATATATATATATATATAGATATATATATATATATATATATATATATATATATATATATATATATATACATAAATATATATATATATATATATATATATATATATATATATACATATATATATATATATATATATATATGTGTGTGTGTGTGTGTGTGTGTGTGTGTGTGTGTGTGTGTGTGTGTGTGTGTGTGTGTGTACGCAACAGCTACTTACAACTATCTTTACTGGGGACCCGCATAGAATCCTTTTTATGCGCTTTACTTTCCTGACAATTTGAGCAGGTAGGGGCGACCGCCGATTGAAGTGATATACGTCAATCGAAGGAAAACCCTTAGATCGAAGTGACTCTTGTCATAAAGTGAGCACCATACAGCTGTTGAATATTTAATCTGCGATTGAAAGCGAAACACATTACATGCTTTTTATCAGTAAATATATGATTATTCGTAATATTCAACATGAAACCACCCTTTTTCCTGATCAGAATAGGCATTCAAAGTGTTATAATGTAAACTGTCAAGGAAAAGACTGACCAATAGCTTAGCTATGCGGTCCCCGGTTTCATTGGTGGGGCTGGTGTAGGCAGGTAGGGGCAGAGTAGCCGTGCACGACGGTAATATAAATATATACAAGTCGTGCACGGCTAGGGGCAGGGTTGGTACAAGGCATTATATCAAGGCCTTGGTTTGCGGTTCTCTTCTAAGTAGTTAGATATGTTTTATTACTTTAATATTTGGCTAAGTATTTAATAAAACATATTGCCTAAATCCCAACTCCAGAAGGCAGTTTCCCTATTCAGTCTTTGGCAACTCCTGTGCTTGTAAAGGATATCTAAGGTATAAAAAGTTATGTAAAGTATTTGTATGGTATAAAAATGAACTGACACGCATTTCATATTTCTAATAGTCACATCACATGTCAGGTGATGTAACTAAGGTGTCAATAATGTTAAGAAGGAATTCCTTCTTTTTCTTTGAAAGATATGATAAATATAATGATTATTTCTTTTGACATAACTGCTTCTGGGGTGTTTCTCATGTTTGCAGGCACGGCTAGTTGAAGCACCACTATGATTGTAACTCAATTAATTGATATCTAAGAACAATGTCCAAAGCAAGAGCATCTAGAAGGAACGACGTCAGCAATAATTCTGTTGAATTAGCTTCCTTCACCTGTGCAAACAATGATGAGTTGGAGTAAGATTAGCCATATACAGAGCATGACTATTGGTACATCAACAAACGGTATAAGAGAGCTGTCCAAATAGAGATCAAACACCCTAAGAGACAGGTAATGATGCGGCCCATACTGCACAGAAGAGAAGGATAGGTAGCCTACCAATATATATATATATAGATATATATATATTAGAGAGATATATATATAGAGAGATATATATAGATAGATAGATAGAGAGAGAGATATAGAGAGAGAGAGAGATATAGAGAGAGAGAGAGAGAGATATATATATATATATATATATATATATATCTATATATATATATATAGATATATATATATAGATATAGATATCTATCTCTCTATCTCTCTATATATCTATCTCTATATATCTATATATATATATATATATATATATATATCTATATATATATATATATATATATATATAGAGTAGGTATTAGTTGTCTGTTGTGGACAGGCAAATATTCAGGTATAGTATAAGGCACCACACACACATACTACCATTAATTCAAATTGTAGTCAATAAGGAATGTCTGGCCTTCAAGCTACCTCCTGAAAACTGAAACAGCTGAGCCTCAGAATCTTACGGAAGGGTGCTGTTGTAGACCAATTTAGCTGTTATATATATATATATATATATATATATATATATATATATATATATATATATATATATATATATATATATATATATATATATATATATATATATATATATATATATATATATAAATATATATATATAATACACATGTTCTTGTATATATTCATAGAGTAGAGGTAAAGGGTATCACCTACATCAGGTGTTACCTGGTCACTTTATATCCCAGGGCACATTGAACTTAATTATTCTGTTTTCAAATGAATTCATATAAATCTATATAATTTCAATGATAATATCATAATTATCAAACAATAAAAGATAAGAATATATCTCCATGAATTACAGTTCCGATCGAGCAACATTATGATCAATGAGAAGAGGCATGAAGCACATGTGCTGGTAATGGGTAATATGGAGTCCTCTTGGTTTTGAGATGGTGCCTCATTAGTATGAATGATATCTCGGTAATAGAACGGTAGATTTCAATTTAGGTCGGTAAAGTGACAGATAAAAGCCTCGCCTGTACGATAAAAGTAGTCCCAACTCCGACCGATGATTTTCTAGACTTCCAGAGATGATAAAAAGTAAGGATCCCGCATCCGGTGACGCTTTCGTGCATAAAGTTAGCCACTTCACTTCGACTAAAATGCTATTCGTACGCTCTACGCACGTGTTTTAGCGATTTTGGAGATGGCCCCTTGTGTTTACACCTCTCAACCAATCGAAAACATGTTAACATATGCACCGAAGGGTATTTTATAGCAGATGGGATGATTTGCTGGTGCAATGAGTTCTGCGTTGTAAGAGTCACTTCGATCTAAGGGTTTTCCTTCGATCGACGTATATCACTTCAATCGGCGGTCGTCCCCTACCTGTTGAACGTAAGTTGTTTCAATTTATTCACTGAATGTAGGATATGACGAACATGATCCTATCCAATAATTAGCTGAAGCCCTAAGCTGTAAAATATCAGTGCATCTTGAAACTTAATGTTAACAGGTACTGTGTTGTTACCGATAATAACCGGCACATTAAACGCACCTGGTTAGTGGCAAATGTCTGAAACATGACCAAGATGTTTCTGCATTGACCGCTACGAATATTACTACCTGCAACATTTGTACCTCTACGCCATCCTAACCTTTTTTGAAAAGTTCAAGAGATATTAAGTAGCAAAGAAATGGAAGATTGAACTTAATTTTTTTCATCAAAGGCCGATCTAAAGAACCTTCAAATCAGTTTTCCTCTTTTATCGGCCTTTTGGTATTGTCTTATAATTACAAGAACGTGTTTCGACATCAGAAGCTGGCCTGCAATTGTATGACTGTCGTGTTGAGAAAGGCACCACAAGACGTGCTTCCGGATATAGTTTTGTACATGAGACCAAAAATACAGCTTGGCATTGATAATAATTTAATCCGATAGCCCAATAAACATATAATCACATCGATATGTCATCCATGTATATTCTGTGATCAACCACTTATTACAATTTTCTTGCAGTTTATCACTGTTTAATAAATAATAGTTTGTTGTCGGCGTATTTCTTTACGCAACGTTGGCTGCGCAAGACCAGTGAGCGACATATTGCAATAGGCGATGAAACACGCTGCCAACAGTAGTAATTACAAGGAAAATCCCATGAGATTAATAGTTGAATTCATTAAATTCCTTGCTGCTGAACAAGATGGCAGATATCGTTAACATGCTTTTTGTTTTTATAACAGACAATGACTTTGCAAGCTCGTCTATTGCCCAGAACTAGTGCCCATTACACGCTATAATTATCCCGCGCACAGACATTATAGCGGTTGGCATATATGGATAAGGCAATTTTTTTCCTTATCAGCGACGGTTACGAGGGAAACTCATTTGTCATTGCCATTGTGACCATTATGATGAATTAGGACATCAGGGTAAGTGTGAGCTGTCTAAGACAATTGAATGTACAAAATAGAATAAAAACTCATTGGGACCATTTGTATAGTGAAACGAACATGTGGAGGTTTTTACGAGCTAACTGGCATGAATAAATATTTAGATAATCCTTTCATGTGGATATACATATGTAAACTCAGTT
The DNA here is from genome assembly GCA_034190875.2 of Urechis unicinctus. Taxonomy (NCBI): domain Eukaryota; kingdom Metazoa; phylum Annelida; class Polychaeta; order Xenopneusta; family Urechidae; genus Urechis; species Urechis unicinctus. The sequence goes on from CM067345.1 coordinate 4,413,585, forward strand.
GGTGCATAGTAATGTTCATTTTATATCAATACTCCGATAGTTTGATTGTAAGTTTATCAATCAAATAACTGTTATCTATCTGAAACAATGACGTGTAATCAATTTAATACCAGTGGATGTACGGATTGTACCTGTTCGAATGTCATTTCGTGATAAATTGTGTTCGAGAATACACGATACACGCTGAAAATTCAGGCGTAGGTTTAGGAACAAACTATCAAAGTCTTTACTTTCTTTTGACTTGCCAAAAGTTGATGGGAGATGTGTTGAGCCAGAAAAACATTGAATGTTAAGTCCACGCTATTCCAATTCTCTTGAGACATGCGTTCGCCTGGACCAATAGAGCAGGGAAGTGGGGTACTGGTATGTACCTGTGAAACCTTGAACAGCGAGGGCTAATGGTGGGTAGTTTGTTGGTAGTGTGGGAGGAACGAGACCGTTACATTGGTCTCAGGTGCATCAGGGGCCCTTAGATTGATACTTTATATACGATTGCTGGGATGAGGGGTGAGGTACTGTAGAATCGTTTATGGGGTACATACTTAATCTATGAAGGTCATGGAGCTTATTGAATGATTTGATCGAGCACAGAACTCTGCACGTAGCAATGTAGCATTCAATTGTATATCGGGGTGGATTTCCTGTTGGTGTTATGCGTAGCGTAGTATAGTAGATATATATATACATATAGATAGAGAGATATAGAGATATATATAGAGATATATATAGATATATATAGATATAGAGATAGATAGAGAGAGAGAGAGATATAGATAGAGATATAGATAGAGAGAGAGTATATATAGAGATAGAGAGATATATATAGATATATATATAGATATATATATATATACAGAGATAGAGATAATATATATATATAGTAGATATCATATATAGAGAGATATGTATATAAAGAGATCTCTAAGAGAGAGAGATATAGAGAGATATAATCTATATAGAGAGAGAGAGAGAGAGAGACAGGGAAAGAGAGAGAGAGAGAGAGAGAGAGAGAGAGAGAGAGAGAGAGAGAGAGACAGAGAGAGACAGAGAGAGAGATATATATCTCATCTATATCTATTTCTCTCCCTCTCTAGAGGGAAGATATATATATCTATATAGAGACATATATATCTCTCTCCCTCTCTCTCTCTCTATATCTCTATAGATATATATATCTATATATAGATATATATATATATATATATATATATATATATATATATATCTCTATCTATATATCTATATATATATATATATATATATATATATATATATGGGATATATAAGTTGAAGGAGTGGGTTTAAGGGATGGAACGGGCAGCAAACGGTAACCCCCACAGCATCTTGATTAGGCTGAAGACTCGACTGTATTAAAGCTGCACCTCATGTATGTTTTCCACAAACTTTGAATTAATTTCCTATTAAAAGGACAACTGTTTAAAATTATCTTATATTAGACTAAAATCAAAATGCTGCAAATCTATGATTATTTAGAAAAAGACGTAAACAATTTTGGTTCTACCCCCTTGGAGTAAAAGCAGAATCAAACAAACAGCCTGTTGCTGTCCTTCATCTATAGGGCATGTATTTTGACAATGCAAAATTAAAGTGAAATACAAACAGCAAAAAGTTATTTCCAGGTGTTGTAATATTACTGCAACAGATACAGGCGTTATTATAGTGCAAGTGCCAACAGTTTTGGAGAACTGGTACTGTCTCCAAGCAATCAAAAGTATCTAATCAACATCAAAACATTCAAGTAAAGATTATACCAAAAAGTAACTGAAAACTTCGCTTCCTTCTTAAGTTTATTTAAAAAGATATAGGTTTGCTGTATATTACACAGCATAATGTATGCTATATGTTATCACATGTCCCACATTCGTTCAAAACAAGATTCCCCTGTCATATTGTACATTTAGAAAATACTGCAATATTTTTGCACCGCATGTCTGTGTTAGTGAGACTTTAAGCTTTGGACATGATGCCAAATAAGATAATAAACCTACATGCATGCACAATGCCTTTTGATCCAGTTTAACCAGTCATTGAATGGATGATCACTAATGTTGCTTCAAAGTACGCACTACTTTCCAACGCCCAAATGTGGAAAATTAACCTATAGCTTCAATATAGACAAAATACACAATATGAAATGTAAAGAACTATTAAAGATGATTTGTGTTTGTTTATTATCTGATGGCCCTGTACCCATGTGGGGGGGGGGGGGGGAGTCCTCTCTTCTCTTTGTACACCTGTCTCAACCTTGAAGCAAAAAACAGGATCAAATATTGACATAATGTAAAAGAATAATTGATATGTTGGCATGACAGGTGGGAAGGAAGTACCAATGAATGGCTAAAATATAACATCCAACCACAGATTATCTGGTCAGTAATTGATAGTCATGCATAAATGGCAAATAAATCCACGGTGACTGACCAGATATTTAGACAATGGTAATGTGGAGAATTCATCAAAGTGAATAATAACGGCAATCACCCACAAAGTCTCCATCACACATTGATGTATGGCTGGAATTGCTTAATATGCTCAAGAAAGTTTGACAATATTGCCATGCACTGATTGAGCTGTAGATCCTATTCAAATGAAGCAAACCACTTCTAAACTACACTTTAAAATGTTTCTAAATGGCCATAAACCATTTTTTCAATGGACTGGAGTATCAATAAGTCATTAACTGGGGAGCTGTACACCATATTTAATAGTAGTAGCCATACACCATATTTAGATGTAATATAGTAGTTGTACACTATATGTCATACAATTGGAGTAGTCAGCGTTCATATCTCAATGGACTGGAGTAGCCTTGCACCATATTGCAATGGACTAGAGCAGCCATACACCACATAACATACTACTTGAGCAGTCATGCACCATATTTTAAGGGACTGGAGTAGTCAGGGTTCATAAACTCATGGACTGGAGTAGCCGTACAACATATTTCAATTAACTGGAGTAGCAGTGCACCATATATCAATGAACTGGAGTAGCCATACACCATATTTTAAACGACAGGAGTAGCCTTGCACCATATTTAAATGGACTGGAGTAGCTGTACACCTTATGTCAATGGACTGGAATAGCTCTACATCATATTTCAATGGACTGGAGATACCATACATCATATTTCATTGGACTGTAGTAACCATACAAAATATTTCATTTGACTGGAGTAGCCATGCACCATATTTCATTGCACTGGAGTAGTTCTACACATTATGTCAATGGACAAGAGTAGCTGTTTACAATAAATTAATGGACAGGAATAGTCATGATTCATATTTCAATGGACTGTAGCAGCCTTCCATCAAATTTCAATAGACTGGAGTAGCTGTACACGATATTTAAAAGGTCTGAAAGGAATAATCACCATCAGAGGGCTGTATGATTTGAGCCTGTTAACTTACTTTATAGGGAAAACATTGGTTTAAATTTTTTATTCTATTACCTTTACATGGACAATAATGGTTTGATCAGTTTTGTTTTTGATAGACCATGTAGGTTAAATATGGTTTGCTAGGAGCCATCAACACAGGCAATGTGTCTAAAGTCATGAAGGGCTATATATTTTATTACTAGTTGCCATAAACAACAGAGGGGTCAATGTATAATTTGGAGAATAGTACAGAGATGTCATACCCAACTATGTCAGGGGTCAACGGTCATAAAGGGCTGATTATAGACGTCTAGTTACCATCATCATCAGAGGGGTCCATAAATATTTTGGGAAAGCTATTTTGCTTTTATAGACAGATATTCTCTGTTGGATAAACTCAGTGTGAAAGATTTACAAGTTCTTCACTTGGATCAAAACTCATAATGGGCTTTTTGTTTAGATGGCATGGAAACATCATCATCATAGGGGTTCATATGTTATTTGAGACAGTTAGCTTGCTTAATAAGGATACGTTTACCAGCCGATGAATTGACAGTGGCCGAAGCAGAGGTATATGATAAGCTCAGCCTTGTAGACCTTATGAAAAAGAATGGTCATATATCATATTTTAATGGGCTTTTAGTAGCAGTACACCACATTTCAACTGATTGGAGATGTTGTACACCATACTTCAATGGCTTGCAGTAGCTGGACTTGAATAGCAAAGAATCATATTTCAATGAACCTACCACCATAAACCAATGCACTAGAATGCACTATAAGTCAATGTAGTAGTCATACACCAAAATACCAATTGAATGGATTAGTCATACAATACATTTGAATAGACTGGGGTTGAATAAACAAAATTTGAAAGGACCTTAGTAGCTTTACACTACTTTTGGAGGGAGTAGAGACGCAGTACATGATATTTCAATGGATTAAAATGAGTATTCACTATATTTCATATGCATTATTTTAGTGCCAGGTTCAATGTTTTTAAAACAATTCTGTTTGTGCCCACATTGAACATTGTTTAGAACGACAGAGAAATAAGTGATGACTTGGTCAAGTGATTACTGGTGCACAATTTCATTATCTATGCAATTCCACAATCTCTTAGTATTAACACCCTGACTCTCCAGTATGTCTAGGGAGCACCTACTATGTTCTGCGTTAGGATTAATATTCACATACTTCAAAAATAAGAAATTGAACATAACAACCGTAGAAATAGCAGGGGACAATGATTGGATTAATTTTAGGGATATTGTTTCCAATAATTGGAAATTTCACAAAATAATCTTCTTGATTTCTGATGTACCTTTAAATGGACTTGAGCAGCCTAACACCATATTTAATAAGTGGAGGATTAAACTCGATTTTCACACTCTTTGATAATGCTGATATAACACCAAAACACTGACGATCTGATTTATGCTTTAAACAGAGTATTAGAGTTCCGTTTTCAGCGGCTCGGTTGAAATATCACTTAAATATAAATGCTGCATTTAAGTCTCGTGTCATGATAGAGCAAGCTTTAGCGCCATCAAACCATTTTACAGTAGAGTTACCTTCGGCTGCTATGTCTAAAGAAACTCCCAGAGAGACACAACATCGCCCAGAAATTGGAGACGAAAAGAAACAAGCAATCTTTCCATCCATCGCTCAACAGCTCTCAAGCTGCTGGCAGTGCTGTAGCCAACGAATGACCAACACATTTATGTGATTCATGATTAGGCTCTAACTATACCTTTGATGATTTAATAGAGATTCAGTCATCGGCGAGTGATTCTGACAACATCACAAGATTGCGGCTACAATATAATGCGGACTTGAAGTCTCCTCGACCGTACCATTGCAACTGAACCTAGTCCCTACGTGCCACCCGTGTCCTCGCCATGGCCGCGGTGCTAGGTATTTTCCAACGACTGTTTGAAACATATGATGCATGATAAAAGTTATCGTACTTTTGAATAATTATTTCGATTTCGAGCAAGAAATATCAGTGGCTGGAGTTTAAAACTGGAATGTAAAATCTGGTAAATATGCCCTTTTGGAATTCGGTAGTGCCGGAAAACGGACAGTAAAGTTACTAGCAGAAATAATTTGATTTTTATTTATATATGTATATATATATACCTATATATATGTATATATATATGAATATATATACATACATATATAGATACATGTATATATATATGAATATATTCATTTGCATATATTGAAATATATATATATATTGTTATATCGAGACATATATATAAACATATGTATATATATATATATATATATATATATATATATATATATATATAAATTACATTTATATATATTTATAAATATGTATATGTATCAATATATATATATATGTTTGTATATATATATATATATTATATATATATATATATATATGTGTGTGTGCGCGTGTGTGTGTGCATGTGTGCGTGTGCGTATGTGTGTGTGCATTAGTGTTGTCTTTAATGTATCACACAGGCTTTAATATGCGTATCCATGTGTACTATCGAGTTGCTCTTAAATGTTGCTGTTACCAAACCGCCATTGGTGTAGCACTAAAAGTGATTTTGTTTTGCGCAGCATGAGCCTATATCATGATTAACACCAAGATTTCCTGCATAAATAATGCCTTTTGGGCAAATGTGTAAATAGCTAAAGCTAACAGATAATAGGGAAGGTTGAATTATATTGTCAATTGTAGATTGCGACTCATCAATGTTTATTGAGTTCTTTGTGTGCGTATTTTATATCATGATTTATTCCATAGCTTCAATTATTATGAGCACAACTCTTTATTTGGCAGCCATCATTGAGCTTGCAATGTCAACCTGATACGGCTTATATAAATGTGGTCAGTAATAGGCAAAGTCATTTATATATTTATCCTTTGTCCATCGAATTTGGGGTTTTGAATGATGTCTCACATATAGCTACTTGGCATATTAACAAAGATTGCGCCGATTGAAACCAGAAGAAACCTAGAAGCACCTTAAAAAGCCAGTTAAACTAAGACTGGCAAGGTAAATAATGCCACTGGCGTGCCGCACAACTCTTTTAGTTGCCTTATGTTATTCAATGTATCTAGAATTTAAAAGCTACGAGGCCATATTTCAAGACATCTAATCAGGCGTTTTGCAATGAACCACAGAACGTAGATTGCGTATATCTACCATGATATATAGGGCAATGTCGCGGTGTATGCTAATTGATTGTTGGAGCAAAGAAGTTACGCTATGTTGTCATTGAACGACGTATATTAGAGGATACTATTTGATTGTTGGAGTCAGGTAGTATTGTCTTGTTGTCATTGAACGACGTATATAAAAGTATGCTAATTGATTGTTTGAGTTAGGTAGTGTCGGAAAAACTACCGGCTATTACATTAAACATTGGATGTCCTTGGCCATAAACGATCTACAATCGGAGCCTATTGCCGAGATCCTTTCAATGATAAAGCAAAAAACAATTGAAATGATTCAAAATGATTCAATTCTGCGTGATATCCAACCAAGATATTAGCAATATATATTGATATAATTACAAAACGGTTTTTTGATTGCGGGTGTTAGGACAGATCCTTTGCACTTAGTTCCACAAGGAGGGTATGTGCTTTAAAAGCTGAACCCATATCCATTGAGAGTGTACACAGTATGCAGGTACACCGATGAGCAAGTCAAGATTGCCAAGATAACATGCAGCAGGTCCACGTTAGAGATATGTAGGATATAATGGGCATGTTTATGGAGGGAGAGCTAATTAAAAAGGCGAACCATGCTAAGAACAACAAATATGTGCAGCGATTAAACATCTGACACTATATCTATGTGAAAACCAATAATGTCAACAGCCTGAAGTGTGGTCGTGGTCGGCGTACAGTTTGTCTCGACGCGTGAACCTGGAGTTTAATATGACAAGACACATCAATCACAACAAATAGAGTTGTTGAGAACCTACACAACTAATATTTTACGGCGTACGGGCGCCCAATAAACTACAGTTATTTAATGGTAGCCTCAAAGTCAGACCAGATATAATGGTTCTTCATTTCTTCTGACTGCTTCGAAAAAATGCTTTTTGTTTCAGAGTAGCGTTTGACCTGCCCACTTGCTGTTAATGATGAGAGTCTTTCCCACTCGCCATCTTTAATATGGGATTCCTTTTGCTTTTTGATCTTAAGAACAATATTGAATTTCCCTTCAACGTAACAAAATGACAAAACATGTTGTTCCGTGCTCAATGATAGTGTTTAAAAAAAGGGGGACGATGCAGCCTTAAACATATGTTTTACATAATTTGGTGAAGAACAACATAAAAACCGTAAATATCAAATGGAAATATGTTTGCATATTCATACACGGACATGCATGTCCGCTTTAGTTTAATAGATTAAGGCTCACCACCGCAAAGTCATGTTGTAAATATAAGCGAATGTTGCTGGGAAGTATTTTCCTATTACCCGCGTCAATCCTTATTGCTGTTGAGCGCCGTACATATGAGGTTTAGACACCCTTTTTTAAGTGCCATTAGAGTACATAAGTTTTTTCTTAGCTGCTATGAATAACTTAGCCGGTCCCAGTGGCTTGGTGGTTTACTGCCTCGCCTTTCGACCCACAGGCTGTGGGTTCGACTCCAAGGTGTGACAACCTGACTGGTTACTCGTGACTCGGATGATCACGTACAAATGGCGGTCCCATCTCTGAAAAGGGATTTAAAAGATCCTCTGAGGACGACGTGCTCCCTGGCAGTGGCCACCCTCAGAGTTACACACTCACTGCTAGTCGTACATAGCCTAGTTGCTAAACACGACTATAATTCGATGCACACACACACACACACACACACACACACACACACACATGAATAACTTTATTCATCCATATTCTCGCGGCATAAACCATGCAAATCACCACATGCGTCTCATATAGGGACGTCAGCATCCCCACGCTGTATTTAATTTGCCACTCATACGCCATGTGGCAGGCTTTGTTGAGGCGACAGGGTATTTACTTTACTGTGGTAGATAAGCAAACATACGTTGTGAAATGGTGTTCAGTTCGTCATTATATAACCATAATCTCAATCATTATCTACAATCGGTGACCTATACCGTGACAGCTGACATATGGCGGTTTATCTTACTGCTTGCTATATTCTGAAATCAAATTTCGTTGCAATTGTTTAGGATTAGTAAATAACCAGTTTGCAATATAAAATAGGCATCAAGATATTCAGATTATCTCTAGATGTATTAATGACCACGTTTTATATCCCTTAATCTGTACCCACATAAATGTCAATAGAACCATTACCAAGAGGCAGCTTAAAATATATTATCATTTTTCTCGTCACGTTTTAGGCATTCGCCACGCAGGGAACTCAATTGTGACTATGTATCTGACGTGATGTCATTGTATCTGTTTACTTCAGTCCATTCGAAAAGTTACGATGAGCACAAGCACTGTCATGTTTCTTATTAAGGTTATGTACTATAAACTCGCTCAGTTACATTGGTATGCAGAATGAGGAGGGGTCGCCCCGTAATGACTAATAGGCGAAGAACTCAGATGACGATGATGGCGTTACATGAAACGTTAACTCATTCACTTCGGCGAAAAACTTGTAATGGGTTCTTTGGATATAGAGGTCCGTTCCGGATTGGGATATTAATTGTACGTCAAATTCGCCCTGATAAGTATGCTGCCAAGCTAAATGCTATATGAGATCATTAATATCTGCTTATTTATATCACAGACTTACGATGCTGTTGTGTCAAATCAATATTAAGTTTTCTTATTTAACGCAGAAGTTTTTATACCCAAATGCAGTCATTTCTGTACAATAATTCAACATGATAGAATCCTTGAGAGAACTCGCTGCTTTCTGATGGGTTCACCAGGAAAAGTATTGCTCATGACGTGTATGACATACACATGGTTGTAATAAATGAGGCTTATCTGACTAAGAAAATATCCCGCAGCGTATTATTGATTAATAGCCAAAATATCGACTGCAAGTGTAGCACAATGCAAAGAAAAGCGTGAGAATTAAGGATAGCGTATTTGCATCACGGCATCGTGACTACTGCCGTTCATGTCGCTTCTGTAAAACGGCGATCGCAAACTAACATGCAGTGAATTAACGAGTCCAGTGATGACTCTTGCATTTTTGCGCATGAATCAGTGCTGCCAATCTCTTTTTTCAGCTGGATATCATCATCTAGGTTCGTATAATTGCAAATTGACCAATATATTGGAGATAAAAGGAAAAGCTCGTTATTGTCACATGCAGTGAATTAACGAGTCCAAATGATGACTCTTTACATAGCATGTTATCTGGCCATATGAATCCAGTTGTTCGAAATCACAAAAGCAGCGGATTCTTTTTTCATGACGCGTGCGATATCATGAATGTGGTATTGTAACGTATATCTGCATATGTGATATGCTATTTGGCATACTAACTAGATGCAAAGCATTTTTGCATCACAGGATGAGAAATCTGTATATGTATCACCAGTAATGTCAATGTCAGCAGCGTACACGAGCGAGATGTATCTGCTGAAAGCCAGCACCAGTTAGTCGATGATAATTCATATTTTTCGTATATACGATACACGTATACGTCGACTGAAAAAGTCGATAATATATTCAGTTTATATATTTGCAAACGACTTCAGACTTCAGGACTTCAGTATAATGTGAAGTGCATTTTGATTCATCTGCAATCCCTGCGCCACACCGAAACTGACTCTTGCGGCAATTGCCATCCGATAGATATTTGTACGGTTAGTACATAGCGCTATAGAAATGTATGCAGATCAAAGACGATTCCGTGCCATGTAGGATCAATCTACTATGGATAATTTAGGATGCCACCAATCAACATCAAACAAATCCCTCTAAGATCGACCACATAAAGTCATCAGTTCTGGTAAGGAACGCGTATATAATGTATTCTGCTTGTATTCAGTTGGAACATTATCCGTGTTCAAGCGAGCAGAGAAGTGCCAAATGCACGTTTCTGTTGATGCTGCATTGTAAAGAAGTGAGACAATCGTGTAAGCAGCTTAGACGCCGTGAAATCTACTGCAGTTAATCGTAGGGCATCTCATTGATTACAACACTAATAGTCCCAAGTATCATAATGGTCGAATTTAAATCTTTTGGTGCTTGTAATCCAATTGCCCTCGCCACAATTGTCTTAAAGCGGTTGTGGCTCTATATTGCTGTATATTATTCTGTTCAACTTTAAGGCCCACACATACGAAAATCAAAAACATCACATTTTGTTCAATATCCACAACATAATGGAAACCTACAGTTTCTATACTGTTAGTAAATACTTGCTAATTGCATCAATCCCTTCTCCGGTGATTGTTGAGGCAAATTGCGAATAACATTTGCATAGAGGATGGTATTGACTAATTCTTAACACTTTCATGAAGGAAGTGGAAAGCTGTAAAATTTAACACCTCAAATAATCACCTAAGAATACAGCCTTATACACCGGAAAACAACAAAAATACCGATCGATGTCAGGGGATTTGTGCTCAGCATTCATGTATTCCTCGTTAGAAAAGCGCGTTTTCTTTTACCCACTATCAGACACTGTAAAAAGCTCAACCGAATCCCAGTACGTCATGGCTTAAGCGCAATAGGTTAGCAGTTTTCTACAGAGCATTAGACAGTAGTGTAACGTGTTGGAATACATCATATTCTGTATCAATAATAATGATATGAATGCCTTTTTATCAGATTTCCAGATGCTATTAAAACAAAGCACCGTAGGCATTCCATTTCGTCAGAAAAATCAATTTCTATTTCGTCAGTACAACCATACAACCAATTATAAGACTCCATCTAGCATTTATGGCATCCCAGCAAACTCATACACGACTCTTGATTATTGATTGATGCAAGCCATGAGAGAACTTAGGTTTCTGCATTTAAAAGGTCATTATGCAGTTTTACTTAGATATATGAAGCCTGAGTAGGTAGTGTATTTGTGATGACAGTCACGATTGGATCCATCAGCGTGTTGTTCGTTTCTGCCTTCACTTTCTCTCCATCCGTCGCATCATTATTGCCATGCTACATTTGTTCAGACTTCTCATTTGTCGTCACTTATAATTATGCAAGAATCGCAATTGAAATATTTGGCTATACAGTATTTGAAACAAGATGCATTTGGTAATTGAAAAACAAATGAGGAGAGGGTATTTGCTTAGTCTTGAAAAAAAGAATTTTTTTAACCAAATATTGGCACGCGTGTTCATGCTGTGATTCAAGTAGCAGATGCGATGCCTTCGTTCGACGATGTTGGGAAAAATCGCTGCGTTGCGGGAGCTAAAATGCGCCGATGTAATAGCACAATCATTTCACCCTGTTATACTGCAATTAGATGATCTGTGTCTTGGCTTATTGCCAACTGAATGATCGAATTATTCCAGCACGTTTGCACAATATTCTTGGTTGATTAAGAACAAAATAATTCTGATACGTATGAGGCAGAATATGTGATACTATTCCTAAGATGAATCTTTTACCCCACCCTCATTTATATTAACCTCATTTTGTAGATAGAACTTTGGTTGAATTGAAGCATACGCAATCATTGTTACCTAAAAAGCCATAACATGCCGCAATAAATGACTGATATGGATTATTCACCACAACATTCAACAGTTTCGGTGAGGGTTGATATAAGACCCAGTCAAGAGGTCCATGTAAGCAATTATCCTGTTCCGTGTTCTGATTGTCGGCGGTCACAAACAAACACTGGGTAAGGTTTTTCAATCTCGTGCATTTTGTTAACAGAAGTCGCTAGATAACTGCGTGATTGAGTATATCCAGCCGAAATGCACCATGGATTTTCACAAGTTAAACATTAACATAATCGTTCGGCCGAGTTACTGTTGATAATTGAGAACACCTAGCACTTAGATTTTAAGACGATTATACACCGTACATTTTACATCAGACAAACAAGAGAGGACCGGAAGAGCACTACCAAGATAATGACGTCACATTCTCCTCGTTGCTCAAAGAAGAACGGTGTGAACACACTGACGTGGAATGCCAACATTAATTAAAGCATTCTATATCAGAAGTATGTGCCATTTCACGTATCGCGTTGGCGGTCAACTCAAGCGCATTGTCATCGTACACATGTCTGGTCATGCTTAATCATCTATTGCAACGACAGGGAGCAGCACAACGTCTCGGTTTAACGCTGCCAACGCATTCGTCATCACTTTTGATATCATATGTTTGCCCATTTATTGATTCGTGCTGTTAGGTATGAACCACAAAATCAACCTAGATAATGGGCCCTCCTAAAACATCACGCTACAGTAGCATCACATCCGTTACGTCGTGGCCCACGCAGCTCATCACGTTCTATCACTAATGACTGTCTGATCGGATGCAGCATTCCTTCTGCTCAATTCTTAATCGATGTTGGTCCTTTCTAATTGGTTAGTATACACTGTAGCAAGTGTGCGGTGGCGATGTAGAGTGCATCTTCTATAAAGACAGACTTGTTGCATTAGGTGAGCTATGGTGATGTTGAGTACATCCTTTACCGGGACAGGTTTTCTGCTGTTTATCTTGTACTACAGAACAACATCCGCATATAACCTTATTGTACGGCTCGGTTTGAGGTTGGTGCTTATCATACGTAACGGTGCGCGCAAAAGTAACATACATTTCAAATATTTAAAATATAGTTCACTACTGATTGAGTGGTAACTAACAAACACTTTATGTTATGAGTGATGGTACCATAATCGAGGTTAAAAGAATAGCTTGCTGATTCACATCTATATTTATTTATGCTATAAACTTAATGCGACCTTTTAACGGTGCAGTTCTCTTAAATCAAACTACGACAGCTCTCAACTTCAAATTCGCTCGTTCCTATTCAACTGGTTAATAAATGATAGTGATGTCCCCGCCAAACATGGAAGGTTCAGGACACTCGCCACAATGTTGAATTCATATCCACATTCCAGACAGGATTTACTTGTCGTATGACGACTATTTGACATATAAATATAGCAAGCTGATATTCCCGGTCCATCTTAATAACATGAGCTATGCATTTTCCCACTGTATCAGGAAGAGACGAGGTGGTGACTGGAGTTCGCCACCTGTATACCTGTCTGCAAGCTTACATGCATAAACGTTCGCTGCGATTTCTTTTGATTTCAGTTATCAATAGAAATTGTTAGTAATTGTTATACGGGCACATTTAATCAATAGCTAGATAAGAACGAAGTCCATTTGTTTAATAGAAAACAATATACAAACAGGTCATTGCAAGATGGATGAACAACTGCTTCCGGTGCTAGGGAGCATTAATTATGTGTACAAGACATAGGAGCTAGGGGATCGTTCATTCATTATTATCTATCTCCTCCCAAGTCGAGACTGCGGAGTGGTTGTAGTCTGATAGACTGTCCATGTCACCCCATGCTGTAGTCCAGGTGCAACTTTGGTGGTTTAATGGCTCTACTTGGTCTGGTGGTTGGTGGTGTTGACGGTGGTGCCGGCGCCGCGTTTGGGGTGCAGTCCGGCTGTCGGGTGGCAGCATGGGTCCATCCGGCACGACTGATTGATCCGCTGCAGCGGGCGTCAGGACCGTCACCGGTTGACCGACTGCCGGCGATAGTTCTACCGGTGTCAAGGTAACTGGCACCGCCTTGGTTGGTGTGGTGGCAACCAAGCGTCTCGGTGCCTGTGGCGCCAATAGGCCGTCTGAAGTGTGGTGACGCTCGTTTATTTCCGTCATCGGTGTGAATCTGCGAAGGAATTTCCTGTTACGGATTGTGATGCGCCTTGATCCGTCCACTCTGATTACATACTGGTCATGTTGGCGGACCTCTATGACCTCTCCAGTCCTGTCCCATTTTGTAGAGTGCGGCCCGGTCTGGTTCTGTATTCGGACACTGTCTCCAACGATCAGGGGTGGCAATTTCGTGGTGTGTTCGGCCCACGTGTCCGTCATCACCACATGACGTTCGACTAGGGCGCCCTCGCGAGCCCTGAGTGTGTCACACCATATGGGATGTGTCCGGTATTTCCCCGGCAGGATGGGAACAAAGTCCTTGATTTGTCTGCCGAAGACACACATCGCTGGTGACATCCGAGTGCCTCCAGGTGTCATGGTCACGATGGGCCAGTTAGAGTATCGGTCCACGACCCCCAGGTAGTGTGCCCCCTTGTGAGTGAAGAAGTCCGCACACACGGTCTGAAACGGGTAGACTGCCATTGTCGGAGGTGTGGGTGGTCCACTCGGCTGGGATGGCGCCATTCTGTGGCAGTGTTCACAGCCCTGGCGCGTTACCGTGATGTCCGATGATATGCCGGGCCAAAACACGGAACACTCGGCGCGAACTGTCATCATGGAGACTCCCTGGTGGGCTGAATGGAGGGCTCGCAGGACTTCCTCTCTCAGAGCAGGGGGTAAGCTCTCCACGGAATCTGTGGTATTCTGCAAGCTGTGCTGGGATGTCTTCTCGGGTTTCTGGGATGCCACTCTCTATGATCTCACGTAGGAGATTCATGCTGACGTCGCTGGCTGTCGCCTCACGCACCCGGTCCCATGTCTCTGAACGGAGGGTGTCCAGGGCCGCCATGGCTGTGCACTCCGGTTCCGGCTCGGGCTCTCTGGTGTGAATGCCCATCAGTGGCAAGTAGGCCACTGCTATGACGTCACATGCGGATGTAGCGTCGTCTGGCAGGGTGAGGTTGTCGGGTGGGTTTGGTCCGGTTGGGTGGCGTGATACGGCGTCGGCGGTCTTATTACGTATGCCTTGAAGCGGTACCGCAGTGTTTTCTCCTTTAGATTACGCAGTCGCGGGTTTGGTATGTCATCGAGGGATCGGTCGCTCAGCAGTTTAAGTAGCGGCTTGTGGTCTACTGCTATTATCAGGTCGTTGCATCCAAGTACAAAGTATCTCGCCTTGTCTAGTGGGTCTGCTACAGCAAGTGCCTCACCGTCGATGGGTGCATATCGGACTCCGCCGGGTGGGTGAATCGACTTCCCACCAGGGTGACTTTCCACCCCTCAGGACAGCATAGGGGGGTCATCTTCTTACATTGGCAGTGCTTCTGTAGGAGCCAAAACCCGATACCTTCCTTCGACCAATCGGTGGAGAGGCATGTCGGTTTAGATCTGTCAAAGATGCGTACTCCATTCTCTATTTC
Source organism: Urechis unicinctus (assembly GCA_034190875.2). Taxonomy (NCBI): domain Eukaryota; kingdom Metazoa; phylum Annelida; class Polychaeta; order Xenopneusta; family Urechidae; genus Urechis; species Urechis unicinctus. The sequence continues at coordinate 4,429,215 of CM067345.1, forward strand.
CGATATGATAGTTGCCACAGATGTGACGAATGCGGCGTCGAGTTCCAAATCCCATTTGAATGTCTCACTCGGCTTGAGCAGCTGTCGGAATGGTTGCATTACGTCGGCCATGGTGAATGCGTATGCGACTTGGTTTACCAATCCGAACCAAGATCTGGCATCACAAATGTTTTCGGGGTGGGAAAGTCTCTGATCGCGATCAGGTACTTGTCACATGGTTTCACCCTATCCATGGAGATGGTGAAACCGGCGAAGTCCACGGAAGGTCTGCTGAAGACGAACTTCTCGGGATTCAGGGTGATCCCATTCTTCCTACATATGTCTAGCCATTCTGATGCTTGGACGAAGCTCTCTGCTATGGTGTCGGACCATAAGAGTGTGTCGTCAATACATTTGGTTTTATTGGGTATGTCGGCCACTATCTCGTCGTAGCGCTGAGAGTATCCGTCCCCCGAAGCTATGTATCCCTGTGGGGCTGTTCGGTAACGGTAGCGTCCACATGGGGTTATGAAGGTGGTGTAGTGACGATCCTCCTCGCAGAGGGGGGCGCTGTGATAGCCATTCCATATGTCGAACACTGTTTTGCGTTTGTTGTCCGGTACGCATCTGAAGTGTGGTGTGTTTCTCTAGTAGCGTGTGCATTCAGTGACTGAAAGTCGACCGTGCGACGTGGCTTGCCTGATTTTCTTCGCGCATACCACCATCCTGTGACACCATGTAGTAGGTGTTCCCACTGGTACAATCTCAAGCACTCCCATTCTTGCGTCCTGGTCAACCACGGCCTTTACCTCGGCCTGCCAGTGAGTGGCCACTGGTATAGGCTTGTGGACTGCCACCGGAGTAGCATTGGGGTCGATGTCAAGGCGCAGCGGTGGTTCTGACATCATCGGTAGGGGCTGGTGGGTGCATGTGTTGAACGTGCTGTCCGCGTAATGCTTGAGCAGGAACTGCTGGAGCGCTGGGACATTGTCCTCGGTCGCTGGTAATGGTTGCTTGGTAGGGTTCGGTGGTGGTTGTTTGCGTGCTTGGGCATTCATATGCAGATGTGAGACCGTTTTCTTGTTGTTCGGCCGCGTCCATCCTGTGCGTCTCCCCAAGGGTCGGAAAATCCTTGGAAATCATACCGAGATCTACGCATGCGCCGCGTGAGAGGAAGATCCTGTTCGATGTGTACGTGATATACGCGACTTGTTGTGTTACAACGCGGCTGGCAGTGTCCGTATTCCCCGAGACGCGGATAACAGCGGCTCCCAGTATGCGGATATCATCGTTGTTGGCTGCCTTCATTTTCAAGGCGACTGGTATCAGATCCCTGGCGCTCATACCCATTTTCTCCACCCCTTTCACGCCGATCAGGCAACTCTGGCATCCGGTGTCAGCCATGGCAGGGAGCTTTACGGCCCTCACACGTTTGTTGAGATTGAAGCCAAGCGCCTCGTAGTCTTCTGGCATCGCAGAGATATTCATCTGAATGAATGGTTGTGGCTCTGATGGTCGCTTCCGCCACCTGTCGCACATGTTGTCGTAAAGGTGGTGGTCCAAGTTGATCATGTGAGGTAGACCATGTTTGAAGGTCTCTCCGACGGTGCACAGTTCGGCGAATGCAGCTGATTGTTCATTGCATATATCCGATCGGTCCGGCTTGTGTTTGCGTCTAGTGGCTTGCTGGCTGCAACGTTTCAGATGGTTCTCAAGGTTGCACCCTCTGCAACATTTTCCCAATTGCGGGCATTCCGATTCCCGGGTTTTCCATGGCGGGACAGTGCCGTGCCCGTGTTCCCCGCAGTGGATGCAGGGACCTCTACGGCTATCCCCTTGCTGCTGGCCAGCATGGGTGCTGCGCGTACGTACGTCCTGTTGCATTCCTCGGCGGAAGCTGCTAACCGCGTCAACGCTCGGCGCATCGCATCGAAGTAGACCGTTTTCCAGATTCCTTTGCCTCGATGAATTTCAGCAAATCGGGCACGGACATCTCCTGATTGGTGTCGCCCAACAGGTCCAGTTGAATCTCCTGGTCCACGATTCCACGTGCGATGACGTCACGGACGATCTCTTCCGCGAAGTTATTTGTCTGGCCGCATGTACACTTCATCGAGTAATTGCAAGTGTTCGCCTGCCCTTTGACGCGGGCGTAGAACAAATGGATAGTCTCCTCTCGCCCTTGACACATGTTTCCCAGAGCAGCCCGGGCCACCATAATGTTCTCGCCCTTAACTGCGAGCTCCTTCATAGCCGCTAGTTCGTCCTCCTCATTCTTCCCCATCAGGCTGCCCCCTTGAGTTCTGGTGAGGTCTTTTCGGAGCTCCCCTTCACAGCACTCCAGCAGCTGTGGGATCATGTCGCCTTCTGTCAGTTTGGTGCCATTGCGGTATTCCTTCCACCTTGTCAGGAAGTAATCCCATTCCTCCCTGGTACCCGCTAGAGATATAGTCGGCCTCCTTAGCTTCTCTACCTTCGCGTTGTTAGCTCCGGAGCCCGCATGCTGATGAATGTTGCCATGAATGGTTAGTAGCGCGGCCAATATGCTAGGTGACTCTGACTCGTCAGTCTCATATGTACAATCAAGGTACGGGCATTTAAATTTAACGGCCATGGTGTATCTCAATAACTATATCAACTAAGGCTCAGAGCTGCATCCCATGGGAGTGTTGCTATGCCTACTTATGTGCTGCACGTGTGATGTGTTGTAAAGTTCAATACCTTGTGCCACAGTTCCCCACGTTAGCTCCAACTTCGCCAAAGGAGTGTTTGTATGTAGATAAGTACGAAGTCCATTTGTTTTATACAAAACAATATACAAACAGGTCATTGCAAGATGGAAGAACAACTGCTTACGGTGTTAGGGAGCATTAATTATGTGTACAAGACAAAGGAGCTAGGGGATCGTTCATTCATTAGTATCTAATAACAAGTTCTATTTACTTTTCAAATCAACACCAGCGCTTTTTTTGTCCTTTGTGGACCCCTTATAAAACTGAAGCGGAGAGTTTTAGTACATCCGATTGTTGCCTAGTTGCATAACTTTGGCGTATAGACCAACATTAGGTATGCACCAACTGTGTTAATATGCTTCCGCGTACACTTCCTGAATTCAGCATTTACTGTACTCTTACTGTCTAAGATTTTTCCTTTCAAATGTTCTCAGGGACTTAATTGAGAATATTTCACAGTTGCTGGCGGTTGAGGGGATTGTAAATGCAACTGCTAGTGATAAATCCTTGGCAGAAACATCCATTCATTCTCGGTGGATTTGAGCTGCAGGCTATCTACAGCGGTCATTTAAAACCCTTTTCATGTCTACTAATGATGAGCCAGTGACATACAACCACGTGATTCACCCACGGGCCAAATGACCAACGCAGTAAATACAATGTTATATCCGGTGTAGATTACACTGTTGAAGTAGTGGCTGCGCATAGTTGTTGTTCAGAGGCCAGTTAAATCCCCAATGCTATTGCTGGTCCACTACACAGCAGAAACCAATTTGTTTGGTAGTGATCAGTGTAAGACCCAGTTCAAGTTACCGATTTTATTTTGTTATTTAGCATTGCCTGGTTTAGTGTATCACTTATAAATGTCTGTCATTTGAATCAGGCTTTAAGGCGTATGTGTATTTGGGGGGCTTCAGCACAAATAGAAACCCTACAACAAATGCACTGCACTTCATATGGATTGTTGAATATCAGGAATTTTATTTTCTAGTCACCTTGTTTTCATTCACTCAAACGTCAGCTTTATGTAGGATCTATTATGGATATTCGACACGCATGCCACTTCTGCTCGAGAAGCAAGCGCTGACAGCTCACCACTGTCTACATCATAACAACTGGGAATTACTTAGTTTGGGTCAGGCAAGCAAGCCATAATACGGTATGTGTGATGTAAGTAATTATGATAATTAAGGGTGTAAATTACGGTTTGAAAAATATATAAAATACTACTTGAGCATAGAATGAAGGGTTATTTATGATTATTAGTGTATAATGAGAGGGTGAATGTCGGGGACTTAGCTCCATATAGCTTCGTCTTCAAGACCGACAAAACATATATAATTGATGAAAATATCATTCAAGTTGACAATTATGCACTAAAATATTTTTCATACGGCGAAACTCGACCGTCTGATATGCGCCAACAGTTCGCTCCTCAATGCTTACAAGCAGGCATGTGCGTATCACATTCGTTCGATTACATTTACCAGCACCAATTGATAATACCATTTACCTTGACATACAATTAATTATTTGCAATGTTTCTTTGAGCGCTTAATTCTGGATATGATTAAGTATTTTCTGTAATGGACAATTTGTCACAAACAACTGCTGAGTACTGGGCAGACCACTCAGCATATATTGCAATTGTTCGCTGAATCTAATCAAGTATAATTACACGTGAGGCCAGATATAAATGGGAAACACTGTAAGATTCCGTTGGATCTTTCTCGCTTTGATGCAGACTTTATATATATATACATACATGCATACATACAAACGTAAATGCACACACACATACATACATACATACACATACATACATACACATACATACATACATACATACATACATACACATACATACATACATACATACACATACATACACATACACATACATACATACATACATACATACATACATACACACATACATACATACACACATACATACATACATACATACATACATACATACATACATATACATACATACATACATACATACATACATACATACATTACACATACATACATACATACATACATACATACATACATATACATACATACATACATTATACATGCATGCATAAATACATTCATACATACATATACATACATACATGCATACACATACATACATACATACATACATACATACATACATACATACATACATACATACATACATACATACATACATACACATACATACATACATACATACATACATACATACATACATACATACATACATACATACACATACATACATACATACATACATACATACATACATACATACATACATACATACATACATACATACATACATACATACATACATACATACATACATACATACATACATACATACATACATACATACATACATACATACATACATACATACATACATATATACGTACATACATGCATACAAGCATAAAAACATACGTGCATAAAACATACGTACATAAAAACATGCATGCATTCATACATACATTGATATCTTGAGAGATGCAGCGAATGCAAAATTAGCAGCTGTGATGCAGTCACTAATGACTAGATGTTTTAGAAGTCTACATACATCTATTGATTGTTAAATGGCTCGAATCTTCCGGTATATTGTTCCCATTTATGTATGGGTTCCCAGTGCTACTCAAGACATAATTGCTTGCTTGCTTGCTAGGCCTACGTCATAGCCACCCACATATGTTGTACAAATACCATTTGTGATAATTACTTTACCAACTTTGTGAGATTTATGTGCATTACAAACTCCATTTCTGATTCATGGTTTCATCAAAGAGGCAAACGATCGTTTACATATGTGGTGCCAGGCGCAAATGACGCATTAAAGAATTATAGTGTGTCAATTAGCTACATCGTTTTGTCAGTCATATAAGACACACTTCAGTAAAGCCATATTCTGACAAAGCACGCAAAAGCATTCGGTATGTCGGTAGTCTAAACTCCATGAAGGAGAACAATAAAAACTCTTGAATAACTTGTTCCTCACAAACACATTGCAACACAAACCTTGAAATCAACAAATGCGACACTGATTAGGAGCAAACTACATTCATATTATTATCATTACAGTCCTTAGCGACATAGGTTTTAAGATGTAAAGCATTTTTTCTGAATAGGAATAGTATTACCATTCAGCCAAATTCCTCGCACGTTTCAATCATTATCTTGGCGGCAGCGGTGTGGTTAACCTCAAGTAAAAAAGGAATGTCTTCAGCTCATATCCTTATCCTCGGATAAGCACTTGTCAATGTCTTGTCGCAAACCCTCTGATAGATATATAATCAGCGGACTGTTTGCACCAAGCAGGTATAACTCTTATTGTGTAAACTATGCTGATAATAATAACCAATATCTTCTGCTATAATTTCTCACTAATAACAACTGGCATCTGATGCGGAACAAATAATCCACGTGGTATATATTGTGCCAGCGACACGATATATAACAATAATGTTAAACATTGACATTGCAAACGGCCTAGCTCTACTGTTAATACATTGCATTAAATAGATTGATGAGTTTTCACAAATACCTAATCCGCCTTGATTACCTCTACGTAACTTTCATCATTACTTGTATTCACTTATACTCTTTCCCGTATGTTACAACGTATAATCTCTTGTTGTATTAGGTTCGTGCAAAATGGAACAATATATACCTAAACGACTTATCTTGGTGATAAATTAAGAGACAACTTGAATTTTATCTGATCATGTATGTGTTCTATTAAGTTACATTCAAATGTTGCTGTTGCCGGATTGTGAAAGTATCACTAAAAATAAATTTGTGTGCGTAGCGGTTCAAAGCCTACAGCTTGATAGACTCCACGTCTTGTTTAACACATGAGTCTGACTTAGGCTCTAGCACCGCTCCATGAGGAACAACGTTCACATGTTAGGGTTACAGTCGACACCAAAAGACAGGGACGCATACAACATCTAACATTTAGATCACAATGGGTCGGGAAAGGTTTCGTTATGATCGCAGATTGGACATAAGCAATTATATGCTGCTCTTTGATGCTTATAATATGACACTTCTCGTCAGCAAATGTTTCGCGCTTTTATTATAACCTAGAAAACAGTCAGGGAATGGTACCATCGTACCTCCTGAACTTGCTTAACTGTCGTCAATATGGCCACCAAGTCTCTTCTCCACCATCGTGACAATAACTCATCCAATCAGGTGTAATGTGGGAAAGGTGAGCTGCGTATCAAGGTTCGGTAGCAGTTGTATCACCGTTCAGGCAGACAACGTGATTCCGATGCTGTCCAAAAAGTTGCATACATGACCGCTGCTCTTTAAATATCTTTTTCCGATCTCAGGAATTTCTATGAGCCACATTATTAAGCAATTCTTTAAATTCATCTTCAGACATTGCATGCATCACCGTCGCCTCCAGTTTTACCAAACGGGTCAAACGTTTTTTTTCTGGTGTCCGGTCAATGTGCTTGTACGTAATCAGTATTGAAATCTTCTTCCCTGCCCAGATTTAAACACCCAATATACATGTAAAGGAATACAAATATATATCATGTATAAGTAGATCTATATTCTCATTGATATAAGCTTTCGTTTGATCAACACAACATGATGTACACACATTAATGATTTCAATCTGAAGGGGCATGTTATTGGAGAGCGAGAGTCACAATACAAACCTAACATTGTCTGGAATACATAAGATTAAAACATTAAGTGCTAATGACATGTAACGTTCACCAACTGTAAAGTCGTAGCTAGATAAGGTCTGGCACATCCATATCAGACACGCCCCTTTGAGGCGCATCACCTCCTGCACTGTGCTTAAGTTCTGACTCATTAATAAATAGCATATGCACGTCACTGTCTTTTACTACCCAGTAAACAAACCGATGTCAACTGAGCCCCAATGACTACCAAAATACGTCCTGACTTGCTACAAGCCTACTGGGCTACTAATTGAACTGATTAACAAGAGCATTCCTTAACATGTGATGTATTATAATTATACGCTGGATGCACATGATATTGGCGAGTATTGGCCCAGCTTATTGTCTGCCGTTTTCTTTTTTATTAACAACATTTTGATCAAATGACGTTTGCAGTGGCCCATATGTGCTACTTGATAACGCCTACTAACGATACTAATTTATACGTATAAATTTAACCTTTCGTGCCCATATAAATTTGCTATATTTGCGGAATATAGAAATTTTGAAATTATGGATAGGAATTATAATATTTGTGCTTAAAATGATCATCATGAGCCATTGGCAGTAGCTCAATAGACCTACAGTCGATCGGGTACTCCCTTGTTGGTATATCGGTATACTGACAAACATGCTTAACTTATCACGTGAAAAATACGTACTGAGAAGAATTTAAAGCCACCAACAGTGAGAGTATTGACAGAATTAAACTGCTGGGTTTTTAACAATTACTGGGAGAACACTTTCGAATAATTTCTAACTTTTCGGCGAAATTCCACTCCGAATTCTGGTGGTTGTCAACAAACGACCGCGTGGAATTTGCTAAGTTTTTATCATACCATCATCTGCCATTTTATACTAGATTTATACCTTATAACTTTCCGACCTAGTTGCCTTTTCCTCTCCTTTATTCATCATCATAACAAGTCCGTTTCCATCTAAATTACGTTGCGCAATCTCGCCGACATATAGGAATTTAATCGCCTCGCACATTTTAGGCGATTATGCATATTTACAGATTCCTGAGACTCTTAATGTGATGCATAATACTGATTGCTTGTTAAATTGGACTTGTTAAATCAGGTTGACATCGTGAAGGTAAGGTTTTATCATCGAATTTTCTACATTTGGAAATGCCATCTTCGAGAACCAAAAGGGAACGCAAGCTCCACTTGGTTCAAAAGAGCTAATTGGAACATTTCGCGAACTGATTCAAAGTTGTAGATAGACATATTCTACGCTCATGTTTAAACATTATTTTAACCATTTGGGCTAAAGTATATATGGTTGAAAGGAAGATAATGAGTTTATCAGGTAAAATCAACGAATGGTTGGTTGTTAAAATTCAATTTCGCTACAATATAAAAATTCTAAAGAAATAATTCCTGAAAGATTATCTTTGTACGTTATTAAGACTAAATTATCATATCAAAAGTGTCAAACCAAAATATTTGTAAACATTTTCAAAGAAAAAATGCCCTGATTTTATGTGGACATATTTGTATATCCTTTCATGTAACCAAGTGTTATATATATATATATATATATATATATATATATATATATATATATATATATATATATATATATATATATATATATATATATATATATATATATATATATATATATATATATATATATTTAAAAGGTTCATCTTGTTTTTTCTGTTATTGTTACGGTTAAATATATTATTCACAGCTGTTTGCTGTGATGTGTTCAATATGAATCATATGACAAGCTATACTTGTATTGAGAAGTTAATTAATTGTGTGGTCACGTATGCAACTGTGTAACCTGATAGAGATTCAATGACCCTGCAAAAACGTATGTTCTTACTTAAGCTTGCCCACCAATTAAACACACAGTGCACATTCTGGAAGAAGTAATTGTGAAAACGAGTATTTCAGCCTTTCCTGTCACATTTAATTGCCAGTTTTTAACAAATATTATTCGTATGGCCGTTATTCCGTTCGATCAATCCGTGGCTGTAATACCAGCCAGCAACATACTGTTTTCGGTGTTGTTAGTCGAGTTTGAACACGGTAAATAAAATTGTGATTAAGTAACCTGCTTATAAGATGAAATATAGCACAAACTATAGCTTTTTATAGGCGATCATTGACCATTGACTACAGCGTTAATTGATAACATATTGGTATGAAAACATATCATTCATAACCGTACATAGATTGAATTGGCATTTAATGGCCTGAACATAGAATCGTACCAACTTTTACATGAACAATGAATTAAGCTGTAGACATAAGAATACTAACACAAAAATCTATCTGACGAGTGATAACATTAAAAACGGCATAATCCACATGACCTAAGACTCTCTGCCTGTCTGTCTGTATGGTTTGTCTGTCTGTCAGCTTATAGGTATGCGTGTTTTTATGTATTTATGTATGTATTTTTGTATGTTTACATGATTGTACGCATGAATGCATGCATGCATGTATGTATATATGTATGTATGTATGTATGTATGTATGTATGTATGTATGTATGTATGTATGTATGTATGTATGTATGTATGTATGTATGTATGTATGTATGTATGTATGTATGTATGTATGTATGTATGTATGTATGTATGTATGTATGTATGTATGTATGTATGTATGTATGTATGTATGTATGTATGTATGTATGTATGTATGTATGTATGTATGTATGTATGTATGTATGTATGTATGTATGTATGTATGTATGTATGTATGTATGTATGTATGTATGTATGTATGTTTGTTTGTATGCATATATGTATGTATGTATGTATGTATGTATGTATGTATGTATGTATGTATGTATGTATGTATGTATGTATGTATGTATGTATGTATGTATGTATGTATGTATGTATGTATGTATGTATGTATGTATGTATGTATGTATGTATGTATGTATGTATGTATGTGTATGTATGTATGTATGTATGTATGTATGTATGTATGTATGTATGTATGTATGTATGGATGGATGGATGGATGGATGGATGGATGGATGGATGGATGGATGGATGGATGGATGGATGGAGGGAAGAATGCCTCTTTCATCTTCAGTCGAATACGCCAATTTACAGTTTTGTGTAACTGTGTAATATTAGCATCGCAATGCCTAGTGCAAAGTTGAAAGACGTCGAACATAAGCCTGACTGCAGCAGTGCACGAAAAATATAAATGTCAGAGAAGAAGGGCAATGGCACAAAAGAACCTAATTATTACCCTTTATTAGATGAATGACGATTTACCTCCGCAAGTTCTGATATATTTTGTACCAGAATACGGAATTGCATATATTGCAAATGTTTTCTCAATTGTCCCATATAAATGATGTGAATATCACGATTTGGACATTATTCAATCATAATAGCGAGTATGACACGTTTGTAACTTATACGAACCTTGCACAGTGACTGATGTTCACTCGAATCACATAGGCCATGTTATATTGATTGAAAAAGCCATTTGAGGAACACATATAACATTCATACTGTCCTTTGAATGTTGTTAATACCGGGCAGCGCCCGTGAGTGCTACAGCACAATGGCGCAGCCACATACATACACAAATACTCTCTCATGCATTGTATATGTGCGCAATACATTCGTGATCTGACAATTTAAGTCAAACAGAATAGCATATAGAGAGGCTGCCTTGATACAAAGGGATAAGAACAAATCACGTTAAGCGACGAAGTGACAGCCGAAAAGGTCTATGTGGCAGTTGCAATTGCCTTGTTGTGATGGAACTTGTGCTTCTCGTTTTGTCATTGCATTATGAGTGATTGTCCTGGTTAATGAATCATTGCCCATACAGGAGGAGCAGCAATGTTCCCTTTGTTCTATCGCATTCAACATAGACATGGATGGCTGGGTTAGTGAGGCCGTCCGCTACTCAGGTCATGAATGCAGGATACATCCTGTATGCTGCCAGCGATTCCGCCATCAGTTAGACAGTCGTTTCATTAGCAACAAATACAGCATCGATGGCTCATGCTAGGGTAAGAGCGTCAATCGACAACACCAGGTAAGTATATCTAGGCACGATTATCCAGTCGAATATGCATAACACCTCTTGTCTGTTGCGTTCCGATTGGTTGTGTCTTTATAACACATTCCTTTAATTCATGAGAACCAGTTATATATCGACCCAGAGCCCCTAACTCTTTATATATATGTTCGCTCCATTCTTGAACCTGGAGTAAGGGAATAAAACTATTACATACATTGTCATTTGGCTGACATTCTGGTAAGAAAGCAGACCAAATGCCTTCTAGTGTTACGGAGAGGCTGCACCCGGCTAGACTTTGTCTGCCCTGCATTTGACTTGGTCTTCCCTCCTTTTGAATATCACAACGTTTGCGGGCTTTGTCGTGGTACCATTATGCAAACGGCAAAACTTCTCCAAATTGACTTAATTATCGTCAATATCTAAGAAATTGACGTGTAGGGTCAATCTAAATTCACTTGAGGATCATGGAAAGAACAAACCACAAAACTATTGTGTATAGCGTGAATGTAACACAACTTATCCTTCAGTGTCGATCCTTTCACCCATTGAATTTTAATTGTACGTAATTTATATAGATATCATTGCCCATATTTGAACAGTAATTCCAGTGGCACAGGTCGTAAATTCTCTACTAAGACGACCAAATGGGTTAATAGCTTAGACGAAGACACATAAATTTAATTAGGCTGCTGACAAAAAATATTAATTAAATCCTGCATACATAAGAGCAAAATTAAACACCACACGGACAGCACTTTATCCAGTAACGTGCAATATGATTCGATGCAACAGCAAGCCAATGTAACTATACAATGAAGTAATAGAACATGCAAATAGAAATCTCGAAATGAGCAGACGTATCGCGTTTAAGAATATGACCCAAAGCAATAAATACGATTCCGTATTCTGGTCAATTCATCGGCAGTACATCAAGTGCTAAATAGCATATAGTTATATATATCATTTTGAACATTGAGTATGACAGCTTTCAGATTACGACCTACCCTGTAAACACAGAGTGGCACACAATGCTCAAAAACATATGTTAGATAGGAGACGCAGGCAACTACACTATGCAAGAAGGATCGGAGCGCTCGTGCGCGAAATAGGAATACATTGTAATTATTTCTTAACCATAGGTTTTTCTCATCGCTGCGATGCTGAAAAAGCATCTCACCACTAAAATGATCTAATCCATTGAAGATTTTGTACACCCGTATGAGTTACCCATGGAGACGCCGTGTTTTACGAGATATATTATGAATTTGTTTAGCGTAGGCAAGGAGCACTTTGCACACATTAAGTTGGTTCCGCTTAATGAAGAAACACTCACTGTTGACTCTTCAGTGATCAGTGACAGTGATGGGCTCGTGAACATCTACAGCGATAATAATAGTACATGTCGCTAGCTGCGACGGATGATGAGGTCAGCGCAAAGGTGTGCGATGGTCAATTGTACTGGTTACAAAACCACAGGGCGCAATTCATTCGCAACAATGATACATTTCGGCCATTTCATTGCCCTAGCCTCCGAATCATGAGCAACGCATATTTTGTTGTGTATTTCGCTATTTATTGATGAATTAATGTCAAATCGTCGATGCACCATCGTTAATGATTCAGTGGATCTACATTCATTGATGTTGCTGTTGCCTACAATCGTATCGCTTGTATATATACGAGTATATATAAAACATTCGATGAGTGTCGGCATATCCACGTCCACTCACGTACACTCAATTACATTCGCGCATTTTTGAAGCTCTACCTTTGCATCCGTGTAAGCTGCTGGTATTGACGTTAACTGTGATAAATACAGACAGCTGCGTATTGTATATTCAAGTCTTTACAAATAGGCTTGGATCAGTAATTGTTCAGGTAGTAAAGCAAATGACTGTTAAACTGTGACAAGGGGTAGCAGATGACTCATTGCTCAGCTGCATTTAAATATTGTTCCTGGTTGAGCTTAAGCATTAAAATATAAGATGACAAAGAAGGTGTTTCTTACTCAAAGCATTACATTAGGATCTTCTTGCCTTTGTAGCAGATTAAAGCAGCCACTACCTCAGGCTGCGGTACGATTGAGGCAGGGCTGTAATATCGTTCCATCAGGCATTTCAAGCAAACAAGTTCGAGATGCTCAATAATATGTTTACCCCATCTCGTTCATTTTAATAGTGCAAATGGACAGGCCTTGGTAAATATATTATTTTACACGTAATTAATACTTATACAAGAAATTCCAATATAATGCATTGGAGGCTTGGTGCGTAATGTAGTTAACGATTGTCTAGAGGTCCGGGATGAACTCTTTTCCGACAAAGCTAAGCAACTGACCGAATAATAAAATGACTGATGAGAAGCCTAAGCCTATTGTTATTAAATTATCTTGTGTCCAATCAGGAGCCATATATTGTCATTAGGATGACGCTTAAAACGTTTTCAGCTTTAAATATGCCATTCGCACGAACACATCTATCACATTCATCCATCCCCATGCTAGTTGCTAATTTATCATAAAATGGCTTTATCGTTGATATCATTAGATTACGCTAAATAATTGTGTTTCAACATTAATTAGGCCCGCTTCAAGCTTTATTTAAGTTGTAAAATGCTAATGCATGCAAACAACAAAAATGCAAGTTGGTCTAAGTCGCAAAGCTCTCTTTATTTGCATGTCTAGTTTCCGACTGAGGTGCTTTTATGAAATCGGTCATGTTGAGTGATTTCATACCTACTGTTCATTTAATTGGCAAATAAAACCTGAAAATACCAATCCTTCTCGAGACTGTAGTTAGCAACGGGCGTTGACAATACGAACTATATCTCTAATGTCTTTGCCCACTTCTGTAGACATCATAATATTCTTGGTAAGTATGTTTCTTTGCCTAAATATCTATCAATGTGATACAAACGTTAATTTAAAATTTAACGGTTATGCGTATGGAGCCCATTCATACCTGCAAAGCTGAAACACTCAGAACATACTACTGACCGACTTGTTTGTAAAAGGAAAGTATGGAGAAACCATACAACACATCATACGCTCTCTACATTGGCTTCCTGTGGAAATTCGCATTACATACAAAATTCTGCCTCTCACTTTAATGCGATTAATAGAACCACGCTAAGCAACGTACAAGAACTGATTTTTGGATACCAACCTCCAAGGGGTCTTTGAAACATGAACAATCATCTGCTGCATGAACACAAATATCCAAACATGACTTCCTACGGCACCCGAGCATTTGGAAATGTTACACCATGATTGTGGGATGCACTGCCTACAACCGTCCGTCAGTTGAATAAACATGTATTTTAATCAGTGATGTGATTGTATCTAATTTGACGTGTTACTTTCAAAACAATTAACTGCCAGCTTCAGCGCCTTCGGGCTGGATTATTCCATGGTAGCAGGCGCTTTACAAATATGTATATATGGAAACACTCTATTGCTACATGTCGTAAATGCATAAGGCTTATTCTAAAGAATTATAGAGCTAGGTCTCCTATAGCTAGGTCTCGCATGTGGAAGTTGTTCTTTGAATGACAGTGTTAGAGCCTAAGACAGTCATCTGAACTTAACAAGGAATCAATCGAGCAGTTGGATATCGAAACATTTTTGTCTGGCAACAACAACTTGATTTGTGTTACTCGAGTCAGCATATTACATATTAAGCTTCACAGCGCAAAAACAATAATATACTTATAAGTTCATCTTCACCATAAGTTCCTTGTTTGCCAGTTTACAATGCTTAGTATTCATCAGTTATTTAATGCAACGATTATTATGATAAAAAGATCATTGATTCTTTTGGATAATTAATTTGCGCCCACCACACAAGATGAACGACCGATCTTGCTACGCTATGTTTATATTGGCAAAAGTATATAATAGTTCTCATCAAACAGAGGTGTACTGTCCATGCCTGGAATATAGTTGAAGATGTGACGTCAGAGCACTTGCGTTATTCACGTTATGTTCACACAGCAGGTATACGTCTCAGTACCAGATTTGTGCCAATATGTTTCCATTTATTACGTATTACATGTTAAAAACTTTGACACTTAGCTTGCTGGATATCAGACACTGGTTGCTGACCAGCACACATAATTCCAAACCGTTGATTCCCGTATCACTTGGCCGTGAAGTAGCAGGTATAGTTAATTTATATTCCTCATATTATTTTTGTTTATCTATATCGTGTTATCTGAATATCGTTATTGCATTTAGAAAGTTACCCCGAAAGTATCCACACCGCAACTGACCTATTGATTATATCATCATATCATCACAGTCATCGCCTGATATATTCTCATCAGGTGAAGCTTTAATTATGTGAGATCAGACGTAAAGTGATTACTGGTGGTTTTGTCAGCCACCGTAACGCATGTGATGCCATCTCATTCAGTTTTCTAGCACGGTACTGCTAGCGTTTATTATCGGTACGTACGTCTGAAGTGGGTGATATATATGCATAAGTATCAGAAGGGTGCTTTAAGATTATGCAAATATCCCCATCAGTGCCTCCACACGACGTGCGATGCTGATCGAATCACCAGTAGAAGACTCGAAAGGCATTCAAGCCCATTTGATGGATATTGGTCGACTTCTGGTGTAGCAACTGCAGAGGTTGTCATTAACTCATCAAAGTTATGGTTTCTGTAATGCTCAAACTAGCGTTCATATGTTTGACAAAACGATATGAGAAGGAACAATAATGTATCATGTCAGAACACATGTGATGCATAGCTGTTGTAGCGAAAGCAACTACAGCTTCCGTTGATCTTTTACCACTGTCAAGGTTGCGTTCGATTTCACAGTCATTCAAACGTTTCTGGAAAGTATTGTTTCAAAGATTATGCTAACCATTGTGGTAGATGTGGAAATGACTTGTTTCCACGTGTCATGTACCTTAA
This sequence comes from Urechis unicinctus, assembly GCA_034190875.2. Taxonomy (NCBI): domain Eukaryota; kingdom Metazoa; phylum Annelida; class Polychaeta; order Xenopneusta; family Urechidae; genus Urechis; species Urechis unicinctus. The sequence continues at coordinate 4,445,598 of CM067345.1, forward strand.
TTTGTCTCCGGGTCTCCTCGGTTTCTAGGGCTTGTTTTCTAGTCCAATTCCGGGTAAGTAAAGGAGTCAATGGCAAGACCGTGAGTATAAAGGAAACATCTGGTGACAATGGAGTGATGTCTGTTCGGAGTTTGAGATGAGCCACGTATTTGGATTTCATTGCAATCCAACAAGTGACAATACATCCAATTATAGGCGCCACTTTAGCAACGCGATAGACACGAGACTATTATCGAGAAGTTTTTCTTCTGATGCAATGACTCGACCTTGTCAATGTAACAGCCATCAGGCACCTGCTTCAATGACCCGACCTTGGCAATGTCACAGCCATCAGGCATCTGCTGCGATGACCCAACCTTGGCAATTTCACAGCCATCAGGCATCTGCTGCAATGAAGCGACCTTGACAATTTTACAGCCATCAGGCATCTGCTGCAAAGACCCGACATTGGCAATGTCACAGCCATCAGGCATCTGCTGCAATGAAGCGACCTTGACAATTTCACAGCCATCAGGCATCTGCTGCAATGACCCGACCTTGGCAATGTCACAGCCATCAGGCATCTGCTGCAATGAAGCGACCTTGATAATTTCACAGCCATCAGGCATCTGCTGCAATGACCCGACCTTGGCAATGTCACAGCCATCAGGCATCTGCTGCAATGAAGCGACCTTGATAATTTCACAGCCATCAGGCATCTGCTGCAATGACCCGACCTTGGCAATGTCACAGCCATCAGGCATCTGCTACAATGACACGACCTTGACAATTTCACAGCCATCATGCATCTACTGCAATGTCACTGGACTTGGCATTGTGACAGGCGTTGTTTCTTTGGACAAAATAATCGTTTGGTTCAAGAGCGCCCTGTTAGTGGTTTACCGGAAATATCTATGTACACATACAATATGGTAACAGATACCCTTAGAGATCTTTTGCTTTAAGTTTCCGGCGTAATTCATATTTTCAGCGTAAATCAGACACCGTTTAAGATCTATCCAGTTCGTCTTAGAACCTTTGGAGTTACGGTGACAGAACTCGAATGCCATACTTAAAGGTGGGCTTATCAAGAGCCTCATAGTATATCGTCATATCTTGTAGCTTTGTCTTCTTTGTTCATTCTGGACTTCAAGCCTACAATCTCATATCGCCGTATTCTACAGCAGAAGTGCCGTCTGTGGGTGAGCACAACTCACAACAAAAACAGTGACAATTATTTAACCCTGGTATATATTATAGTGGTAGGGTTCAATGTTTGCAATTCACCTGCACGTACTGTTGAGATCACATGGAATTATAAACTTCGTCATTGTTTATCAGTTTGTAATAAGTCGGTAAAATCAGTAGCATTCTAACTGGGCATCTGCAATTACGTGATACGCTTATAGTAGTGATCCGTAAACGAATACCTCGTCATGCTTGCCAATAGACTCAGGCAAGCAACCGTGTCGATGTCCAATTAGCTACATACGTGTTCAATCATATAAAATGCAGCTAATTCAATTAATGGATTCGAATTTCTGAATTCAAAATGGCCCAGTGATTATTCACTCCATGAATCATGCAGAAACTAACTTCATCATTGTTGAAAAGCTTATAGCTGTTTCATTTATTCACCCATACCTCTGATATTCATGTTTAGTTTTATACTTGCAAGCTTGTTTAATCCATAATAAATGGATGGTTGTACATACATAGCTAGTAGATGCATAGACATATGTGTGGAAACGATTTATGTTGACTTACCCTAGCAAGCTAGACATAGACATTTAAACGGTTTATATTGATTAAGCAATTTCAGGTGTTCAATGATTCAAAGTATTGTATCACAATAATTGGCGTATATTATGTCAGATACATTTACAGGGACGTCATTCATGTTTTGCTCACATGTGACATTCTGCACTTAAATGCGACAGGAAGCGCTTTTTATAGATGAATTGCAATAAACGTTATGAAATACGTTTTATTTGACATTAGCCGTGGCTTTTGTATATAAAACGCCAATGGATTATCAGGATGTGTTCCATTATTACAGAATGCCCTCATCAAATTGAACCCTTGCACACATATACATGAACATAAATGGCATTTATTGGCTGTTAACTGATTACGAGCTACGGTAGAACAGATACATCAAATGCTGTCACGGACGAAAACATTTTTACATGACTGATGTCTGATATCTCTTTAAAACAAATTATGCTTATTCCGCATGATGATATTAAGCATATTTATGTTTAAGAAAAGTGCACTGTTCCAAGAATAACTTTCGTCGACCCAACATAAGAGGTGCATCAAACCGTTATCATAATGTAATGTCTCATATCATAGGCGAGTCAAAGTAAGGTTTGACCCACACAAAATTGCAAGAAAAGATTTTTTTGTCTTTTTGTGTTCAATTAGCTGTACTTAAGCGCATCCTAAAAGTTTACCAAATTTGAGCCACCGGAAAGTGGTGAAATTACATAATATCCAATATGGCCGCCATTGAATTATGAATGTACAGCAAACTTTTTAATGGTTGGTTTTAGACCCCATAAATGTATTACAAACATATATAAATGTGATACCTTATATTCAAATAAGGTCATGATGAATTCACCTGGATGTCCCTATGACGTAGTATTGCATCATCATGACGTAGTGGGTTGCTGAATAAATCAAGACCGCCAGAACTGGTAGAAAACCAACATTTCGGCTCTTGATAATCAATCAGATGTACATACACAAGGAACCACAACTTTAAAAGGGCTATTGAACCATCTACGTCATGGTCATACGCCATACGTCACACATCATAAATTACCAAAATGTCCCAAATAATTGACTTAGTACACACCTGAATTTTCTTATCAAGTTCAAGTGTCATTCACACAATATAATTGTTCAAAACACAGCATGATTATTATCATCACAATCTTCTTCCTCAGAACCGTCTATGGTAGAATCAATATTATGCGGATTGTAACATGACTCAGCTTGGCAGGGTCCACAAGCAGAAGTACATGGAAGACCGTACTTCCTGCAACTACATCGAGTATTACTACAACCTGTTGTACAGTTACAATGGATAACCTTGAGAAGCCTTTCTGGAGCCGTTTTCTGGTCAGTCATAACAGGTGACAAAATGTTGTCTTCACACTTCCAACCCCAGTCCTTTGGGTCCATGTTTTCATCCTTCTCCCATCCACACCATGATCTGATAAATGAACGTTGAGAGTGGAACTTTGCCGCAGATTCCGTTGGGGGCAATTTCTCGGGCTTCACAAATGATTTAGCAGATGAAATCTTTTTAGCAAGCAATGTATTTATAAGGGTTACCAGAGATGTGCCAGCTTTTTCTCCAAACAAAGAAACAACGACTTTGCATCCTGAATCAACTATTGTTGCTACATCCTGACCAGCTGTAGTAAAGGTCTTTGCACAAGCTCTTATCTGAGAATCATTTTTCATCACTTTTTGGAAAAGGGATTTCTTGCCAATACCATAAATCTTGGAAGTGCTATCACAACCTGTAAGAGCATGTACAAACAGCAGCTGTGAAGATATGTCATTTCCCAAGAGTTCCTTCAGACGGACAATATCATATACATATTTTGCTTTCTTTTTGTCCGAACGAACGTAGAGTTTCTTGCTGTCCCTCTCAGTGTAATGTAGAAGCAGAATCAGAAGGTCCGTGTCCTCCCCAATCAAAGTTGTGTCTCGAATTTTTGCAGATGTTGTTTTTGTCTTCACAATATGAACATCTGCATCTCCATGCGCATTGATGACTTCGCAACCCCTCTGTTTCAGTTTGTCACTGATGAGGAGGATTAGTTTCTGTTTATTAGAGTCCCTTGATAAGAAATCCTCCATTCTGCCAGAGGAAAAGACGGTATTCATTTCAAAAGACATAAGCGGATGTGATTTCGTTTGTCGTCTCTGATGTTCATTATCCTTGATGCTAAGCTCTTCACTGTATCCGTCAAAAACTACTGTGGCTTGTCCATACATGGAAAGGGTGAGATTAGCATACTCCTCGGTAATTTCCCCGTAGGTCATTCCTTTTTTCCAAGACAGACGGTGAAGTAAGGAGTCTCCGTCAAGCACAAAATGTTCGGAATCTGGCGTCGAATCTGTTAGAACGGCCTTGCTGGAGCTGGAGGATTCATTTGCGTAATCCCGTAGAGCATCAGCCAACTGTGGCTTGTCAGCCTTCTGGAACACATGTTTTGCCGTGAATAGGGCAGGAGGATATGGACTATGTTCGTAGTCCATGATATCTTGCAGTGTCAAGTCGCCGGCTTGTGAAACTACAAGAAATCTCTGGAACAGGAGTTCAGAATTTATCATTTGTTCGGTATTCACTTTCACTGTCGATGCGTCACCAAGAGTCTTGGCTTTGTCCTTTCGTTTAAAGGAATAAGTGAATATTGGCTGTCCAACTATTTTTTGTACTATGGCCTTGCCGACAGCTGTTATAATACTATTCTAACTCATACGTTCTTAAAAAGCCTCCCACCTTAATTATCAGCACGAGAACCCGGGTTACATCACACCACTCTTTGGGAGGGGTGTAACCCTGATTGTAGCAATCCTCACAGCAAGCGAGTTCACCCTTCAAGTGAACTCGTCGTGTCACGTGGGGATTGTTTTAGCCTGGCCTATCGCGGGACCCTTTATAAGGAGCCCAGATGGGTTAGTCAGAGAGATCACCTAGTCAGAGAAACGATTTGGACCGCGAGATTCCAGGGAGCTTCATAGTGAGTAACAGTACCACAACGAAGAGCGTGCATAAGCAAGAAAAGCTAAGAAATTCTAGCTTTACACAGCTCCATATTCATGTACATTGACATCTGCGTTGGCCACTACACCAGTCACAACATTTCTTAATGAAGAATCCTCAGCAAATGGATTGCAGTCAGCTAATGTTTGCATCAGTTTAGTACTGTCTACATGATCACGTTGCATCCTTGGTACTGTGGCGTCTTTGTGCTGTTCACTTGAGGTAAATGATTGTTTTTACTGCTTTTGAAATTAGCAGCTTCCAATAGCAGGCTTCTGGCAATTTTGAATATTTCTAGCTTTGGCTTCCCATATAATGTAGGCATGCCATTGAACCACATGGTTTCACTTTAATTATGACTATTCTATCTACTCAGGCATGCAATGGGCCTATTTTAATCTTGTTTCACCTACCTTCAGGGTCAGGAGATGCAGCAGATAATTGGTAATATCAGAGTTGTCTACATGATTAGTTTGTTTTTGTTGATTTCAGGAATATTGTGTTAGCAAGAGATAATGAAATAATGAGCTGCTTTTGTTTTGATCTTAAGTCTTTGATGAAAGGATATATGGCAGCATTGTAATCATATGGAGAGCTAATTAGTAAAAAATTACATTGAAAATCAATATTTACCTGTATCCTTATCCTTGTTAGTCATTATAATAAGAGCTTGTATGCAGGCAGTAACAACCAAATGCCAATTAGAAATGTGATTGCTTTAGATAACATGGGCCGGGATGGAGGGGGATGGGCCTAATTGGAGGTTGGTGGGGTGGGGTGGGGGTCAGTTAGGATTTCCACTAACGACAGGGCACCTTCATCAGAACTCTGTCTCAATGACACTGAGCTGAAATGAAAAAAACCCAACTCCAAAAGCATGCTTACAACAGCGTTTTCGTGTGAGAAATAACAAATCATGAGCCAAGGAGCCATTTCAAACAAATACCAAACAGGGCTACAAATCCTGAAATTGACCAAGATTTACCTTCCAATTTTAGGGAACTTTTGCTATCTTAATGTTCAGACCTTAAAGAACAATGAAAAACCAAGAAACAATAGTTCTTGCAATTCCTTAGTTAATTGGGAAATATAAGGTTTCCCTAATATGCACCCAAAATACAAGTTTTGAAGTAGGGGTGCCCCTATTGCACCACCATCGGGATGTCACACATGGAAGAAACCAGGTTCAGGTGAAAGGTTGACCTCAAAAACATTAGAAAACATACTTACATAATCAGTTTTGGGTGTAAAATGGACATATGTTATGGACAGCCAAATATATTCAAGCATTTTAACAATTTTGACGGCCATCTTGGAAATTGCCTAATTAACCCACTTTCCGGTCATCCGAGTTTGGTAAACTTTTATTATGTTAATCTATAGATGTTCAGGAACCAAAAACAACCAAGAAACGTTTTCTTGCAATTTTTTGGGGGTTGACCCCTTTTTCCATATATTGACCCGACTAATAACATGAATTACACCCATGATACAGTCAGCGTATTAAGGCTCTTCATTGTTAATCCATGTGGCAAAAACGTTCATTGTCGTCAATTTGTTATGATTTTCCTCAGCTGCTGACGAACATTAAAGGCTGATTCGATACACACGCGTGATAAATGTGAGATATCGATTGATTACATTCACCTTTTAAGGCCCGTTTACGAGCAGAGAGCGAGTTTCGTACAATAAACTGCGCCACATCACAACATCTTTCTAAGCGATGACAAGAGGTAAGTGTTTGGAAATGAATGATATATCTGATTGTATATATCCTATTATTATAACACATTTAAATTTACAGCAGTTTACAACTTATTCAAAAGATTATCATTGATGATAAATAATACCTCTAGCTAAACGCAAAAACAACTTTTCATCAATGATTTCATTGGAGTATGAATATTATAGCAAGATCAAATTTTAGCAACTAACCATTCGTTGAAAAAACCCTAAAATATCAATATCATTCCTAAAACATATATATATATATATATTAATATATAATATATATGTTTTATATCGATATTTATAATATAGATATATATATATAAATATATATATATATATATATATACATATATATAGATATATATATATATATATATATACATAATATATATAGATATATATATTTATATAAATATATATGTAAATATACATATATATGTATGTATATATATGTATATATATATATACATATATGTTTACATATCATATATATATTTATGTATATATATACATGTTATATATATACATATATATATATATATATATATATATATATATATATATATATATATATATATGTATATATATATGTGCGTGTGTGTGTGTTAGTGTGTCTATATATATATATTTACATATATATATATAGATAAATACATGTATATATATATATATATATATGTAAATATATATATATATATATATATATATATATACATATATATGTGTATATATATAAATATATATATATATATATATATATATATATATATCTCTATATATCTCTCTATATATATATATATATATATATATATATATATATATATATCTATATATATATCTCTATATATATATATATATCTATATATATATATATATATATATATATATATATATATATATATATAGCTACCATTATATCACAAATATCGACTATGACTAGTCACATTGAAACATATCCTTTATATATCACTACAGATCAATATCGTTATTTCATTAAACATATATGTAGGCACAACATAATTAGCTTTAAATATAGGTTATAATAATTGATAATGGTCAATATATAACAGTCACACAGATCCCCCAACCCTCTTTTAGGCGCTGTGGAATACTGATAGTGAATTATTTATACGAATATCACGTGGCCGTTTTTAAGTACGAATTTAAAAACCACCAATTGCCTTTATTGTTTAACGACTGGTTTCATTACAACTATGAAATAAAATGCATATATGAAACGCAAATTCCAAACTGTTACATCTACCACCCTCAAAGACACATTGTGCGGATGGACTACCCTTGCGTAGTCTGTAAACCCTCTGTCACAGTGACAGCAACATCCACACGACGCTTTCCTGCCTTCTCCCCTCCATCTGCATCTCTTTCAGTGCAAACCCATGGGTTCAGAAAGTTGGTTTTTAAGGTCTTATATCATGAAATAATTATTCTTACAGTAAATGCAAGAAGCTCACGTCAAGGCAGATCTGCGCTGTTATTAAACGTAACAACATGCTGAACACCAATGAAACATTTTTAGTTGAATCAATTGGATTTTATTTGTTGATGATTTGAGCACTAATAATGTCAATTTATTGTATTGGGTTTATTATGTAGCCGGCTGCACCAAGAATATCGCGTGAATTGGCAAAGGACGTTGTTAAGTTACATTCTTGAGTTATCTATGAGCATCAGTCGCGTTGATTAATCCATGTTGTCATTTATACACTACTGATAAAGCAATCGTGAAAGCACATTCGCTCACTGCTCCTCCTCCAGAGTGTTGAGAGCATGCAGTCACACCGACGGGTAAATTTATTTTCATAGTCTTCTGTCTGTTGCTTTTGTGTGTCCATGCTTCTAAATATATTGTGTTTTGTCGGCTTTAAAGCCAGCGTGTTGGTGTGATTTTAGCTAACATACCTGGCCAAATTATAAAAAAGTTAGCAGTGAATGATAGTCTGTGATATTGAGTATATATTGATTGAAACCGATTCTAAACACACTGCTTATCTAAATTTGCCATGTTTTCGTTACATTGTGTCAAGACATGACATATGTTGCTCCTGAATAAAGGTCACCTGGCGCATAAACATATGTAAGAACAATCCTGGTGCTGACGACTACAAATAGGATCAGTACATGTTATTGAATAATATCTTTTCATGATGCAATAATTTACATCGTGTAAGCACCATTTATCAGCAATGACATCAAATACGCAACGACTAATGTACTTTTGTATGAACCCATCAATCAACATCGGTTAATCGTGATGAGATGTACATGGCATTGACATATCTAAATGACAGCATTTTTATGTACAAAATAGTGCAAAATAAAGTAGTTGTGGATCCAATGTTGCGATATAAATTGATTTAGCAAAACCAATTTGTAGGTTTATGTTTTGATAGCAGGATTTACTGTAGTAAATAACCTCAGATACAGCAGATAGCGTATATTCGCAATGTTCGGATCCCATTCAAAAGCCATGTTTCACTAATGATGAGGCGGTGTGCTTGCAATAAACCAAATAAAATTATTGATGGAGGCCAGAATTGCAGACAGAATAGGCTGTCCTTCTTCGGCTGGATATTCATCCTGGACAGAACATCCCGCGGACGTGGGACAATCACGTGGTGCTAACTAGAAAGGCATTTAAGATTAGTTCGATACTGTTGAAACCGACCCTGTAGATAATTAAAACAATATATCTGTAGATTATTCAAACAATATATAAGAAATTTGGGAATATTACACCTATAATATCTTCATCAAAGTCATTATCGTTTATATCGAAAAAATGCCTGTCGTTGTTTCATCAAAACAATAGAAGCATTATTGAACATAAAACTGAATTCGTTGCTTCAAATAAAAGGGCTGAATTTGTATTCTTTTTGCGAATGCTTTCGCCAAGATATCCTGATTTGTGCCGTTGGTGGCGATGTATGTTTGTTTAGTTGTAAACTTTTATTTATTTCGCTATACAGTTCGCAATTTGTAATATTTTTGCAAAAAATTTCTGTTATCGCTAGTTGTTTCAATCAATAATGCGCAGAATCCCGACTTTTTGTTTTGACCTTGACCTCAGACTCAAGGTCATTAAAAATGTGAAAATCCTATAGGAATGATTCAACCTCGGTTGCAGCATAAACGTCCTTGACATCGCTGATTGAACAATTAAAGATCTATGCCTATTTTAAGCTAAAGCAAAGGACTAATCGCAGCTATCGGTATATACCATAGAGCACTAGTAGGTGTATCTGCGTACGTCCAGAAACATTTAGGGGTGCGAAATGATAATTCTATTGGCGCATTGACCTTACGAAGAATGCAAACGCTCGTTGAGTTTGCACATTTGCATAATGTAGCAGTTTTGGTAGACTCACAAATTGTTACCATCAGCGTATGTCAGCATTGCTTCCGAATAGCGGGAAAGAATTAAGACATTGAGTGAAGAGTTAATCTTTTCGAGAACGTGGCTGATTTCACTAATCTAGATTGGATCTCATTGGCAGTGTTATAGAGCCAAACTATGACATGATAAATGCGTAGGAATGGAAAATCTCCAGCAAGGGTCATGTTATTGTCACCACTTTCGTTTTGTAGAGCACCAACGCGGAGGCGACGTTTACGCCGTAAAATCGAGCGATACATACATACACATACACATACATCCATACATATATTTGTAAATATATATATAGCCAGCGTAGAAAATATAAGGGGCAGCCAGCTGCTTCTGCCAGTTCTGAAAGGATAATATGTTCTTCCTTCCTCAGGCATATCCTCTCGCACACCAGTCAGCCCTATCCCTATAGACAACCATGACAACCTGATGCAGAGCCGATTCAATAGACCATAGAATGCAGTAGTCGTCGGCGTTGTTTACGTTTATGATCGCCCACTTAGCTGCCAGATCACTCGCTAGCAACAAGTAATGGCTGGTAGTTAGCAATATCAATCCACAGAGTTGTGACTGCCTCCAACTCCCAACCAGAACCTTTATTGGTCCACTTATTCCACCGCTTTTGGATATTAGCATTACTCTGGTCCAGCACATCGTTAATATCTTCTGAGGAGAGAACCACCTGCTGCTTAGTACGCAATACAGGCTCTACATACTCTGTGCTGCCATCATTGGTATGCTTCATAAGTCTTACTTTAAGAGCAAACTGACACTTAATTCTGTTAAGCTCTTTTATTTCATCAAAACTTTACGCATCCATCGACGCACGTCTATTAAGAACATCATAAGGTCCGAGCCAAGGGGTTGAGACTCAGGGATGTCCGTCACCCATCAACGCAAAGAGTTTTAACATCCCACTT
>CM067345.1:4461422-4483922 GCA_034190875.2 Urechis unicinctus
ATGCGATAATGTAATAGCACAATCTTGCACCGTGTGATACTGCAATTAGATGACCTGTGATTTGTCTGAATGGTCGAATTATTCCAGCACGTTTGCACAATATCCTCAGGTGATTAAGAAAGAAATAATTCTGATACGTGTAAGGCAGAATATGTGATACTATTCCTAAGACGAACCTTTTACCACACCTTGCTACTTGACTCTGCAAGGTAGTCACATAATCATTAATATTAACCTCATTTTGTAGATAAAACGTTAGATAAATTGAAACATACTCAATCATCGTTACCTAAAACGTCATAACAAGCCGCAATAAATGACTGATATGGATTATTCACCAAGCAATTGCCAGTCTCGTCGAGGGTTGATATAAGACCCAGTCAAGAGGTCCATATAAGCAATTATCCTCTTCCGTGCTCTGATTGTGGGCGGTCACAACAAAACACTGGGTAAGGGTTTTCAATTTTGTACATGTCTGTAACAGGCGTCACTAGATAACTGCATAATTGCGTACATCTAGCCGAAATGCTCCATGAGTTTCCACAAGTTAAACATTAACATAAGAGTTTTACCGATTTACTGTTGATAATTGAGAACACCTAGAGCTTGGATTTTAAGACGATTATACACCGTACATTTTACATCAGACAAACTAGAGAGAACCGGGATAGTACTACCAAGATAATGACGTCACATTCTCCTCGTTGCTCAAGGAAGAACGGTTTGAACACACTGACGTGGAATGCCAACGTTAATTAAAGCATCCTATATCAGAAGTATGTGCCATTTCACGTATCGCGTTTCAAGAGCGCATTGTCATCGTACACATGTCTGGTCATGCTTAATCATCTATTGCAACGACAGGGAGCAGCACAACGTCTCGGTTTAACGCTGTCAACTTAATCCTTATCACTTTTGATATCATATGTTTGCCCATTTATTGATTCGTTCTGTTGTTAGGTATGAACCACAACAAATCCAACTAGATAATGGGCCCTCCTAAAACATCACACTACAGTAGACATCACATCCGTTACGTCTTGGCCCACGCTGCTCGTCACGTTCTATCACTAATGACTTGCGGTCGGATGCAGCATTCCTTCTGCTCAATTCTTAATCGAGCTTGGTCATTTCTCATTGGATAGTATGCACTGTGGCAAGTGTGCGATAGTGATGTAGAGTGCATCTTCTATAAAGACAGACTTGTTTTTTTAGGTGAGCTATGATGATGTTGAATACATCCTGTACCGGGTCAGGCTTACTGCTGTTTTACCTTGTACTATAGAACAACGTGCACATATAAACCCTATTTTACGCTCGGTTTGAGGTTTGTGCTTGTCATACGTAACGGTGCACACCAAAGTAACATACCTTCCGGTTTATTTGCCGACTACAAGAGGCTCATATTCACGGTTAAATGCAGGTTAGTTTACTCATTGGCGGGATCGCCATTGCTTTGTTCAAATCGAGTGATTTTGTTCCCACACATCGCTTTTGTCCGTCTATAGAGGCTTAATAGTGAAGGGTAATTCAAAGACATGTGTAGTATATCACGGTCATATGGTGTAGATATCATCTTGACTGCAATCCACCTTAACGTGATTGGACGTCTCAATGCAAAAACAATGTGTTTTCATATTTGTTTCATAACCGTACAGTGACAAATATTTGAAATATAGTTCACTACTGATTGGGTGGTAACTAACAACCACTTTATGTCATAAGTGATGGTACCATAATCGAGGTTAAAAGAATAGCTTGCTGATTCACATCTATAGCCTTTTATAGCAGGTCTCTAAAATCAAACTACGCTGGCCCTCAACTTCAAATTCACTCGTTTCTATTCAACTGGACAATGAATGATAATGATGTCCGCGCCAACCATGGAAGGTTCAGGACACTCGCCGCAAGGTTGAATTCATATCCACATTCCAGACAGGATTTACTTGTCGTATGACGACTATTTGACCTATAAATATAGCAAGCTGATATTGCTGGTCCATCTTAATGACAAGAGCTATTCATTTTCCCACTGTATCAGGAAGAGACGAGGTGGTGACTGAAGTCCGCCACCTGTATACCTGTCTGCAAGCTTACATGCATAAACGTTCGCTGCGATTTCTTTTGATTTCAGTTATCAACAGAAATTGTTAGTAATTGTTATACGGGCTTATTTAATCAATAACATGTTCTATTTACTTTTCAAATCAACACCAGCGCCTTGTTTGTCCTTTGTGGACCCTTATAAAACTGAAGCTGAGAGTTTTGCTCATCCAATTGTTCCCTAGTTGCATAACTTTGGCGTATAGGCCGACATTAGGTATGCAAAACTGTGTTAATATGCTTCCGCGTACACTTCCTGAATTCAGCATTAACTGTACTCTTACTGTCTAAGATTGTTTCTTTTAAATGTTCTCAGGGACTAAATTGAGAATATTTCACAGTTGCTGGCGGTTGAGGGGATTGTTAATGCAACTGCTAGTGATACATCCTTGGTAGAAACATCCATTCATTCTCGGTGGATTTGAGCTGCAGGCTATCTATAGCGGCCATTTACAGCCCTTTCCACAGCAGTAATTGTTTGGTAGTGGTCAGTTTAAGACCCAGCTCTAGTAACCGATTTTATTTTGTTATTTAGCATTGCCTGGTTTAGTGTGGCTCTTATAAACGTCTGTCATTTGAATCAGGCTTCGGTCGTAACGGTAACATGAATTTATACCGTTACGATACGACGGTTTTAGCGGTTCATTTAAAGCACACGTTTGTGTCCTTACGCTTTTGGGTGCTCAACTACGCATCCAAATAATAACATATATCAAGAGCCTGTACAATAGACAGTCCCTACACGCAAAAAAAAATTACCCCAACCCGACGCTATTCTTCAAGAAATGCCATCGATACATCATTTCCGAACAGTCAAGATACGATGACCGCCATTTTGAAAACATATTGTGTCGCGTGAATAACAGCCGCCTCATTTGCATTGCTGTAGCATCCTGGTGGGGGGGGGGGGGCACTTGTCCCTAACTCGGATAGGGGTGTGCCGCTGGACCTCGAAAACCCGTACCTGTTGTACAAGTTGAGTATGGCAAAAAGTATACCCCGTCGTACAAGGTATAATGCGAATGTATAAACCGTCGTACAAGACGAGAGGCCGAAAAAACATACCCGGTCGCGCGGCACATGTATAATACCTCAATACACTCAAGTGCCCCCCCCGGGCTTAACGTTAGTCGTCATTCTGAGCATGCGCGATGTACGTGGTCTTGAACTTGAAAACAAACATGTTGCTGTGTTTCGGACTTTTTACCGCTTCCCAAATTGATCGAACTATAAATAATTATCATGGATGAAATCCCCCGCCGAAAAGGGATAAAATTTTCCGTAAAGCATCATTGCATTCTATAACTCCATCACTTGGGTATGTTTGGTGTTTGGTAGTTGTCTGAATCGATCTCAATTCTTTTTCATTGCGTCGTTTTCTGAGAAAGTAAGACGTCTACTCAGACGTCTTGTAGGGCTAGGTTTAGTGTAGCTCTCATAAATGTCTGTCATTTTAATCAGGCTTTAAGGCGTATGTGTATTTGGGGGCTTCAGCACAAATAGAAACCCAACAACAAATGCATTGCATTTCATATGGATTGTTGAATAGCAAGGATTTTATATTATGAGCACCTTGTTTTGATTCACTCCAGTGTCATCTTTTTGTAGGCGCTATTATGGATATTCGGCAAGCATGCCACTCCTGCTCGAGAAGCAAGCACTGACAGCTCACCACTGTCTACATCATAACAACTGGGGATTACTTCCGTTTGAGCCAGGCAAGCAAGCCATAATACGGTATGTATGATGTACGTAATTATGATAACTAAGGGTGTAAATTAGGGTTTGAAAAATAAATAAAATATAACTTGATCATAGAATTAAGGGTTAATTATTATCATTAGTGTATGATGAGACGGTGAGTGTCGAGGACTAAGCTCCATAAAGCATCGTTTGGAAAGCCGACAAAATATATATTATTGACGAATATATCATTCACGTTGACAATTATGCGCTAAAATATTTATCATACAGCAAAACTCGACCATCTGAAATTACAATAAGCATATCTGTCTGACTGCTTTTGCGAATAATGCATCACAGGTGGGAATAAGCAGCGTCGTTGATATGACATCATAATTAATCAAGATGGATCCAAATTTATTTGAATAATTACAGTAAGTAACCAAGCCAAAACTTCCTTATGCAAAAACAATACAATATAAGTGACTCTAACACAATATGTAAACTAATGCTTACCAATCTATTCTAGGCATTGATTACAGCACCGTAATCTGGCCAACAGTCAAAATGTGATACTAGCCATAGCCAAATCCACAAGAAAAGAACAAACATAAGCCTGATTAAATGCAAGCAGAAAGGGCATGATTATCTGGTAAACTCGTCTGCACTCTGTGCAAAACCATATGTCACATTCACTGCTTTAGCCAAATAGAAGTGACACGTCAAGCATATGCAGTCTTTAGAACCCGTGTCCATATAAACCTGGTTATAGATTGGTCTATTTGCGGATATCAAATGTTGCGAAACTTTCGCCCGTGACCTTTTTTCAAACCACCAAAAAATAAGTAGGTGTCATGGCTCACAAAGTCACATGTAGATTTAACGAGCTTGCAGGTTCGTAAGCTTATAAAATGGAGATAGACGAATATAAATTGGACACTTTTAAGTTCATTTTTCCTGGCAATCCGCACAACAAAATAGTATGATGTCTCCCTAATTTATGGAAGGCTCATGACACACTAGTGCCGCAATGTTTAATGAAAGCTTTCCTAATAATTCAATACGCGACAGGAGATCGTTCACTACTAGTGCGACGGCAATTCGATATATTTCTGTTGCTAACATATAACTGTAGCTGACTGATTCAGCAAACTCTGCATGAATATGCAGGCATTATGAATTAATTTTTTGTATGAGGGTGGTACCAGGTGGCGTCTGATATACGCCAACAGTTCTCCCTTCAATATGCTTGCAAGCAGGCACGTTCGCCTCATATTCGTTCGATTCAATTTACCAGCGACAATTGATATTACCATTTACCTTGACATACAATTGATTATTCGCAATGTTTCTTTGAGCGCGTAATTCTGGATATGATTAAGTATTTTCTGTAATGGACGATAATTTTGTCACAAACACCAGCTAAGTACTGGGCAGACCACTCAGCATAAATTGCAATTGTTCACTGAATCTAATCAAGTATAATTATACGTGAGGCTAGATATGGACGAAAACCCGGTTCGTCAAGTGGGTCATTAATCTGTACGAATCCACTGGATGTTCCTCGCTTTGTTGCAGACGATATAAATATATACATACATGCATGCATGCATACAAACATAAATACATACATACATTGATATCTATTGATTGTTAAATTGGTCGAATTTTCCGGTGTATTGTTCCCATTTATGTATGGGTTCCCAATGTCACTCAAGACATAATTGATGGACTGCTAGGTCTACGCCATAGCAACCACATATTTTGTACAAATACCATTTGTGATAATGACTATAACGGCTTTGTGAGATTTATGTGCATTACAAACTCCATGTCTGAATTTCATTCAAGTAGCAAGCGATCATTTATATTTGTGGTACCAAGCGCAAATAGACCATTAAAGAATGACAGTGTGTCTATGAGCAGCATCGTTTTGTCAGTCACATAAGAGACACTTCAGTATAGCCATATTCTGACAAAACGCATAAAAGCATTCAGTGTGTTGGTAATCTAAACGATAATTAACCGCAGTCACTTGCTATCCTTATACGCGTGCTTGTTGCAAATAAATTGATATGCTGATGTCATCTCGAATGCATCAGCTATTTGACATAAGATGATATATCCGTTAATAGATCTAGACATATATTTAAAGCTGTATTATCGCTGCAACATGGTGAGAACTCCCAAAGCAGATGGAAGAAATCGATCGCAAAACCTTTCGGATATTTTCTGTTCCTTCAGTTAGACTGTTAAGACATATATGTTTGAGGGCATTCCAGTAGACGCAACCTTGTCATGTCATTGATTTTATGTTTAACTTGGTCTCTGTTTTAATGTGAGCAGCCAAAGCACTGACCTTATAGTTAGCAATTATTCACTCTCGTACCAACTCTCTTAAAGAGACTGTTCAGCCGCATATAAGGCAATCAGGGATCATTTCGTTATTACATTACTACGATTAAAGCAGACGTAAGTAATGACATCTTCTAGTTTGTGCCGCAGAGTTTACATGATGGAAATTATGTTGATAAGTTTTAACATTATTATTTGACTGGAAATATTCATGATCTACTGCGGAAATCTGTTTTATTCAGTTATGTCGTTCCATCGATAACGGTGCCTCCCTAAAACCATGAACCACACGAACGTTAGCTGTAAATCATAACGCGCTCTGAATTTACCTCGCTAACGATGTGTATTCTTCCGCTTTAGTTACATAATTTACATTTCATAAAATCTTCACTCATTCAAGTTGTAGGCATAATTGTGCACACATTAGACCGACAAGCAGGAAGGATAATGTCCGACAACATAAATGGCGACAGCCGAAGTAAGGATCTTTTTTCTGAGACCACAGCGCCGCGTAGCGACTGAAAGTCTGAAAACTTAACATTTTTGGTTTCCAAGTTGCGGTTGCCAAGCAGCTTGCTAGGCAACCTCGTTCCAAATATGGGGCTGAACAGTCTCTTTAACATTCACAAATTAATTTATGTACGGTGTTCATAAGCACATCCATCTTGCTTTATTGGTGCCCTTGATCATCTTGTGACTTTGTTGTGATGCTGGGATGCGGAACAAATAATCAACGAGGTATATATTGTGCCAGCAACACGATACGTGACAATAATGTTAAACATTGACATTGCAAACGGCCTAGCTCTACTGTTAATACATTGCATCAAATAGAAATTTCACTAATACCTTATCCGCCTTGATTACCTCTACGTAGATTTTATCATCACTTGTATTTACTTATACTCTTTCCCGTCTGTTGCAACGTACATTCTATGATTGTATTAGGTTCGTGCAAAATGGAACAATATATACCTAAACGACTTATCTTGGTGATAAACTAAGAGACAACTTGTATTTTATCTGAACATGTATGTGTTCTATTAAGTTACATTCAAATGTTGCCGTTGCCGGACTGTGAAAATATCACCAAAAATTCATTTGTGTGCGGAGCGGTGCAAAGCCTGCAACTTGATTGACACCACGTCTTGTTTAACGCATGAGTCAAACGTTGACTTGACTTAGGCTCTAGTACCGCCCCATGAGGAACAACGTTCACATGTTAGGGGCCACAGTCTGTTTTCGACCATCGTGACCATTACTCATCCAAACAGGTGTAATATAGGAAAGGTGAGCTGCGTATCAAGGTTCGGTAGCAGTTGTATCACCGTTCAGGCATACAGCGTGATTCCGATGCTGTCAAAAAAGTTCAATGGTTAATCTAGTTCTCACGAATTTCCTTCAGTACATGTTTGCACTTCTTTGTGGATTGAGACACTTGAAAGTCTTGCAATTACACAGCTACAAACTATTGAGAGATGCATATATGACCTCTTTCTCTCTCAATCCGGCGCGAACAGCGCTTCGCTGGCCCTCACGAGTTCACGCCAGCCTATTCTGTCTGCAGCTACTGATGAAGCAGCTGCCAGTCCATATTCTGTCCAATTCCGTACGTCATCGAACCAAGCTGTCGATGGTCTACCCCGACTTCCCTTCTACTGCTCCTTGTATAATGTCCTTCTCGAGCCCTCCTCTTCGTATTATGTGCCCAAAGTACCGCAACTTCCTGAGTGCCGTCTGTTTTCTTAGCATCTTCTCGCTCCTGATGGTATGGAGCACCCAACGATTGGTCTTCCTGGCAGTCCAAGATATTCTCAGCACCCTACGGTACTCTCACATATCAAAGGCATCGATCCTTACTGGTCGGACTTTGTCAATGCCCCCGACTCAGAGCCATAGAAGGCAATTGCAAAAGCTGTAGCACGCAGGAGTCTGACTTTCAGGGAGGTACTGACACCTCTGCTTTTCCATATCGTTGCCATATTTTGGATGGTTGTGCGAGCCATTGCCAGCCTTCTCCTCACTTCTTTCTTGCTGCCGCCCTCACTATTGATGAGTGATCCCAGATAGATGAACTCATTGCCTTTATCAATCTTCTCACCAGCGAGCAAGAAATCCAAACGGTCTATTCGCTTGCTGTCCACCATCATGATTTTCGTATTCTTTACATTCAGCAGCAGTCCTTTGGGACTAATAGTGTCCTTGACCGCAGCAATTATCTCTAGCAACTCGGACTTGCTCGTTGCCATGAGGGTCGTATCATCTGCATACCTTAGGTTGCTCCTTCGTACTCCCCAATTTTCACACCCCAGTCCCGTCCTTCTAGGGCTTCCCTCATTATATATTCTACATATTGTACAGGGTTGGTGACAAGATACAACCTCGTCGTACACCTTTACCGATCTTGAACCACTCAGAAGGCCCACAGCTCGTTCTAACAGATGACTCCTGGTCATTGTACAATCTGCTCATGAGATTTATCAGAGGTTCCTGGAAACCCATAGTTGTCTGATTGTTCCATAGCTGGAAATTGCTGACACAGTCAAAAGCCTTTGAGTAGTCTATGGAACAAATGGAGAGTGGGATGTTATGGGCCTTGCACTTCTCTATGATCAGCCGGATGTTAACGATGTGCTCTTGTGTGCCTCTATCTTTCACAAAACCAGCCTGTTCTTCTGAGATCTCGGATGAGTACTTTGTCTTGATCCTGTTGATGATTATTTTGAGCAGTATCTTACTGGCATGTACTATGAGGCAGATGGTCCTGTAGTTGCTACACTCTTTTTTGCTGCCTTTGTTATGGAATGTCACAAACACTGCATAGCTTCCACAGTTTATCTATACCCTCCTCACCCAGTGATTTCCACAGTTCTGCTGGTATTTCATCTATTCCTGGTGATTTTCCATTTGTTTCAGTGCACACTCGACTTCCTCTCTCATTGGTGGTGGCTCTCTCGTTGCGCAAGGTTTTAACATGACATCTTGGTCCTGCTGATTTTTCTCATACAGTTTTTCGCAGTATTGAGCCCATCTCTTCTTGATGTCTTCTTCCTCCGTTAGTGTATTTCCATCGCTGTCATTAATGACGTCTGCCTGAGTAGACCACTTGCCAGTAATTTCTTTTACCAATCTGAACACCTTCTTTGCGTTGATGTTACTGTGTTCCATCTGTAGGCACTTTTCTTCCAGAAAAGTCTTCTTATCCTCACTCACTTGCTTGTTGAAGTCATGGTTTAGCGTTCTCCATTTCCGATCATCTCCTACGATCTTTGCCATTCTTCTCTGTTCCGCCATCTCTACAGCTGTGGCAGACATCCAGGGCTGTTTCTGCCTTTTCCTAGTTGGTAGATGGGTTTTTACAGCTGTGGTTATGATGTCTTATATATATATACAAAGATATATATATACATATATATATATATATATATATATATATATATATATATATATATATATATATACCTATATATATATATATATATATATACATATATGTATACATATATGATATATATATGTAAATATATATATATATATGTTTATATATATATATATATATTTTATATACATATATATATATATAATGGAAATATATTTATATATTTATATATATATATATATATATATATCTCTCTCTCTCTATGTATATATATATATATATATATATATATAGATACAGGGATATATATAGAGAGCTACATATATATATATAATATATATATAAGCATATATACATATATATAGATAGATATATATATATAGAGAGAGGATATATAGAGATATATATATATATAGAGATATAATATATATATATCTATATATATATATATATAGGGATATATATATATATATATATATATATATATAAACATATACATAAATATTTATATTTTATATATATATTTATATATATGTATATATATATATATATATATATATATATATATATATATATATATATATATATGTAAATATATATCTATATATGTCTCTCTATCTATATATATATATGGATCTATCTCTCTCTATATCTATATATAGATATCTCTCTATATCTATATATATGTTCTCTCTATATATCTCTCTATCTCTATCTCTCTATCTCTTCTATATATATATATATATCTCTATATAGAGATATATATATATATCTCTCTATATCTCTCTCTCTCTCTCTCTCCTTTCTCTATATATATATATCTTTATATATATGTATCTATCTATATATAATTTATATGTATATATATATATCTCTTATATCTCTCTATATATATCTATATATATCTATATATATATATATATATCTATCTCTCTCTCTCTATATATATCTCTATATATATATATATATATCTATATATATATATATATATATATATCTCTATATATTTTATACGAATGCGACCTTTTTGATACAATCGGCCTGCTATTTTGGCATACAGTCACATCTTGGCACACGATGTCAGTGCCAAAATAGTCAAGTGCTTTGTTCTGCAAATTTTTATTTACAATTTGTGTTACCTGGTAAATTATCTCTATTCACATTCATCTATTGCAAGACTTTAGCCCTTGCATCGCGCAGGTGGTAGTTGGGGACGTTTGAAAATATTTTTACATTGGACTGACGACCATTTTGCATTTAACAGCTTGTTTCTGGTTATTATCCGATATATCATAATCCCAACTTCTGATATATTGCTTAGAATTACTTCCTTCACAAATATATTCCATCCACGTGACATTCGACAGAGGGAATTAAAAATATATATATTTGGTCTTGACGTTTTCCAATGATATATATTCGCCCTGAAAACCGAAACGCTTCGGCTGATCGGATAATTCGTAAGGCGCCTCGTGCTTTGAGATGAAGCTGCGTTGCGGGCCGAAAATATCTTACGATTTGGTAAGCAATAACCACAACTCTTGAATATATTATGGCGTTATTTTAAGACGCTTAAACCCAAGTCAATCAGATGATAGCGAGAAAATATATATAATGTCGCTAAAGTGCATTCGATAACCTGGGTTCTTAGCCTGGGCTTTCTAATATTGCCCACTGTGACATTTTGTGATTGATCTAAATCATGACAACGCTGGTTCGATAGATTGGATATATTGTGTAGTATACTCAATCTGACATATAAATGAAATCTGGTCAATATTGAGGTACTTTACTTTAAAGCCTTGGCTAATCGCTACGCCAAGTCATGTTGGTTAGTCGCGTTTATCATAATGTATGTATGTATGTAAACAATTTTTTGCCAATTGTAAGGCGTCAATAATGCGCAAAAACGGAGAGGTTTTGATCCGACATTGATCTGAAACTTATGTCAAGGTAATCGAATAAGTGAAAAACTAGTATCTCGAATAACTCCGTTAATTACTTGTCATCAATAATTTTTAAGACTTTGATGTATAATGTTATGAATCCTATACACAGAGGCTGGTGTTCACTGGCCTTTGAAGTCACTGTAGGTAGCATGCTATAGAGCAAGTTAATTGTTTAAGCAGAAAGGTTGGAAAATAACAAGTCGATGTAAACTGAGCTATTTAACAACAATTGATATGTTGCATTTTCATTTCAGCATATCATTTTACCTTTATGGCAGTCCTGATATAGATGTATATAGAATTATCACTATGTATATTCTTGATAATTTCTGTATATGTTACTGATTAGTCATGGATGCACCATTAATGGTATCAAATGGGATATGTGTTTATTTACTGCTAAAGGTCTCATGTTAATTCAAAAGTAACTCTTATCACCAACCTACCATTACATTGGGAAAGATAAGTGATAGTATTATTGATTTCATAGAATCGACGAATGTTTGCACACTTATTTTTAACCCCTCTAAATGCTTTCATTGAGAAACAGCCACTCATTATTAGCCATTGATATCACATAACCACCAGCAGCGTTATTTTGCTGTTCCCCACAAAAAAGCTGCTCTCGCGCTCTGCGGAACAAGAGAGCCTATGCGCCCATCCAGTTTGCTAAGACCTCCAAACGATTCATATACCCCCAGACACCTTCGTATACTCCAGTGACCCAGTTAACTGTGGCGCTGTATGTTTCTAAACCCCATACGCATCCTTGTTCAACGCGAGAATGCTCTTCTGTCTTTACCCACCAGGCGACTATCATCCTACACTGTGGTAACTGTTTATTCCACAGATCGATTACTATCGTTTACGTAGTAAGCATATCTCCTCGAATAACACCCTCTTTGTTGTATTCTGAGTAACATGAGTTCTTCCGTATTTGTTAAAAGATACGGGATGGAGAGAAGAGGAGAGTTTCCCAAACAATGCTGATCAAATAGTTCATTGGGATGTTCCAATAAGCAGGGATGATAGATTCAGCGGGATGACATAAACACATTTTAAAGTATTTTAAGCATGACAACAGTTTCTGTCACACACGCCAAATGGCTGTGAATCGTGCAAATGACTACAACAGTCCAACTGAATTTGTAAATCAGGTTAATTCCATATCGACTAACTTAAAAAAACGTGACCTACTCAGATTCGCCAAGCTTTGACAAAGTCGCAATATGAAATATCCCAAGGACCCAGGTTGCCATGGCGCCGAAGCTATATGGCGTTGAGAGATTTGTCTGGGTCAATTGCGACCGTAAAAGTCAGGTATCTTCTTGACAAACTACTAAATATACATTATTCACACAGTATTCAACACTGTTGGATCATTGAATACCATATAATAACAAAATAATAAAGATGCACATTGAAATGCATTGTCATTTATATAGAGCTCTGTTAAAGTTTGGGCCCATGTACTGTGAATATGGAAGAAATTCTATTTTGAACCAATCGGATATGTATATTTCCACAAATCTACCCACATATGTTTCATTAATATAGGTACCTAGGTCAGATGTTAGCTTATCAGAGAATACTGCCTGAATTGACCATAACTAAAGTGGGCGTGTACTTGGCACAAATTGATTGCCTTGACACAGTCGGTTTGTTTGCTTGTATGATGAAGTATTTTTCAATTTTGTACCGCACGTTCAACCATGCCGACATTTTTGTAACATGGTCCGATTTTTATCAAATTATCAATTAAATTTTTCTGAAAACTCACAAAATATGCAGGTCACATAATGATGAACAAATTTGTAGCAATGGCAGAAATATGCATTGTTTCTCATTGTTTACATCTGAATTAATGCATAGTCTGTTGTGTGTCAATTATATTAATTTTGCAATGCATATTGTAAAATGTATGTGCTTTTGTTTATTAGATACTGAACCAGCAGCCCAATCAGGTACCATTTATGCCACAAGTCTGACTAGAACAACAAGCCCTGTAGACCCCAGACTTAACGATGCCAACAAAACAACTTGATTTCTAGTTACTCGGGAGTCAGATCAGGATGTCTCGAGCAGAACATGCATCAAAGATACAAGTGAGTATTTTTCATTCCTCTGTGATCCGTTAACTAGTGGCAAGGTATAAACCAAAGAAAGGGTGTTTTTGCATTATAAATGAATTCTAGTTAAGTGACCTTCATATAAAAGGCACTACCCAATGCATGGTCTATAAAGGCCTGTGCTATATTATGAAAGTCATTACAAGTCTGCTATAACTAGAAACTAATAGCGAAATGTGAAAACAATATATCAATGCACGTTCAGAACGCTTCGAATGGGATACAAGGCAGACCCAAGCTATACGACTTGCCTTCAGAAGTTCTATTCAGATCCCCCAGTCTAAGGAAACTACGCCCAGGTATGGTATATATACTTCAGAATATACTGTATTAATCAGGATAAATTTGACAGATCATTCCCAGTATTTCTGTTATGGTAGATGTCATATATTATATACAATTGTTGCACAATTGTGATGTAGGCTGAATTGTTATTCAGCTTGTAGATTAGCCATGCACTGCCATGTGATGTTTCATGATTAAGTAACTTTATCTGATGCTTTATCAGTAAGTTATATCTTCCATTCTCAGCATTACACTGCAGACAGATTATTACAAAAGTTGTAGCTACACTGACTCAATGTGCAATCTGTGAAGCTCTAAAATAATCTCTCTTATTGTTCTGCGCATCTTTCTGAAGATGTCCTGGTCAATCTAAAACCTGCTGAGGTGCTGCAATCTTGAGTTCAACAGCAATTTAGTCTGTAAAACATTTATGGTCACTATCTTATACAGAATGCATGTGACACTATTCATTTGACACTACCCTCACACACAACCTCACTTTGACACCTGGAGTTGTTCTAGATCATTCAGTCAGACAAATGGTAGGATATAGCTGTACCAGCAAGGAACACTACCTAAAATTATGTGGGATGACCCATCAATCTGAACCACACATCTCTTGCCTCCAGTTTTGGTTAAATAATAGAACTCAGTTCTGGAGTAGTGGTGCCAAGTAATTTGCTTAATATATGTACATGTTGCTGGTTTCAGGGAAGAAAGAAGTTCTTAAGTCAAAGCTGCCAATGGGACGTTCCCTACTTGGAAAATAATTTGAATGAGCAGCGCAAGTTCCATGGCCCTTGTACCACCTCTTAATTATGCTTGAAATGTCATTAACTATGCATAATTGTAATAAGCAGTGCTGGTTTCAAATAGATGTGCCACAAACTCTTTGTTATGTCTGTCTGTGAGCCACATTGGATGATCAAGCGTTATGATGAACAACGGAGACGCCTCCATGGACAAACAAACAACCATATCGAGCTGAAAAGTGGGAGCCACAGTGATTTATATAAATCGTCTACAGTGCCACCTCGTCAAACGGGACCTCGCCAATGGGGATTCTCGATGATGGGGACGCACACCGGGAAACCATTCCAAGCAATGCTATTTCACTCGGTTAATCGGGACATTCCAGACGAATCGCCTCGTTAAAAGGGACGCGTTGCCATCGATCGATTTTAAATACCATCGACTGTAACGGCTTAATCCTGATTACTTAACGATCTCTGATCACCCGACCTCTGATCACCCGAGTTAAACGAAGTTGATGAGGTAGTTAAATCATCTAGGGGATGCTGGCGGCTGACTAACAAGCGTGACTTACCATTGGAGATTACGATTGTGCGCTGTCAGCGTGCCCAATTCCCGTTTCCGGTGGTTGCGGAGCCCAGCGAGTTCACATTGACGCCTTGACTCCCTGATCAAGTGACAAGTCGGGTGGTTTAAAAGGCAGAAGTGTCATCATTCATCATCCAACTGCCAAAGAAACTGTCACAATGCCTCGCAGAACAGACCTCACCCTACAGAAGAAAGTAGAGATCCTGAAAGAACTAATAAGAAGTCGGCAAAGTCAAGCTACAATCGCCATGAAATTGGAAGTTTCCACGTCCGCCATATCGCGCTTAGTAAAGAACAGGAATGACATCTTGGAGCAACAAGGAGCCGGCCAATACGAAAGCCGAAAAAGAAAGAGAGCGGGTGGAGACGGAGAACTGGATGAGGCACTGTTTACGTGGTTCAAACAGAAGTGGGCCCAAGGCGCACGACTGTCCGGAACAGAAGTTCAATCAAAAGCTCTCCAGCTAGCGGAAATGAAGAGGGTGCCGAGTTTCAAAGCATCATCTGGTTGGCTGTGGCGCTTGAAGTCACGGTTCAACGTAGCCTTCAAAATGCAGCAAGGGGAAAAACAAGACGCCGATAACCCGTCCGCCCGCCACTGGCTCCAAGACAAATTTCCTGAAATTCCCGCCGACTTCAGTGACCAGGACATATTCAACGCAGTCGAGACGACCCTTTACTTCCGGGCCTTCAATGACAAGGAACACAGCCTGTCCACGGAGGAATTCGCCGGAGGGAAAGCCGCCAAGGAAAGGATCACCGTCCTACTTTTCGCCAATATGGACGGATCGGAAACGCTGCCGCTGCTCGTCATCAGTAAAAGTCGTCGCCCGCGCTGTTTTCCGAAAGATACCACAAAACTGCCGGTCGAGTACGCTTCTTCGAAAAATGCATGGATGACGGGAGAGATCCTCGCAAACTGGCTTGCTAAATGGGACGGAAACCTCTACTTCAACCAACGTAAGGTCTGCCTGTTTATCGAATACTGTTCTGCCCACTCGCCGCAGGTGACGCTGACCAACATCACTTTACACTTCCTGCCGCCCAACACCACGAGTCTGATCCATCCGATGGACCAAGAAGTGATACGGATACTGCAAAGGTCATTACCGCAGCGCGTTGAATGGATGAATCATAAATGCCCTTGACGCTGACGAATCGGTACAAGCACTGCGAGTTGCCCGACAGATCAACCTTCTCGACGCCATCCACCTTGCCAAGTCTTCGTGGTCGATGGTAAAGGCCGTGACCATCGCCAACTGTTACCGTAAAGCCGGCTTCACTCGAACCGACTAGCCCGCCGTTGACGATTTGGACGGTGACCTATACGACGTCTCTTTGACGCCAACAATGCCAAGAGAGGAGTTCGATCGACTCGTGTCACTCGATGATCCCGTTCCGACAAGCGGCGAATACGACGATGCCACTCTCCTCGAGCAAGTCAGTCAAAAACGCGCTGCCCCAACAACGACGACGACGATGACTACGACGAAAGCCCGCGCATGACAAAAAAAGAACGACATATACTCGTGGATTATCTGAGACGATTCGCTCAAGAGCAAGGCTACGGCGATGATCACGTTGTGTATTGTAGTCTGCGCCACATCGAAAACGTGTAAATGGACTTAGCGGCCGAAGAAACCACCCAATCGCGTTTAGACCAATTCTTCAAAAGTAATTAGAAACCGGATATGTGGATGTATAAGTGCAATACGAACTCTAATGGGACAAGCCAAGCCGATTTTACCGTATGTTCATTGTACACAATTGTCTGTGTTTTTTTGTTATTTGTAATAAATAATAAATTCAAGTTGTGAGATGATTTAATTGTTCTCATTTTATTTGCTTTTTGTGCGTTGGGTCGGGCCCTGTAGTTTTCTGTTGGTTATGGACACCTGCATGTTCTTTGGTTGTGTAGGGTTGGTGGGACCTCGCTATTGGGGATGCCTCGTTAAAGGGGATGTTAGTCCGGCCACAGAGGCGTCCCCTTTAATGAGGTTGCACTGCATTACTTTAACTACATCGGTGATGTTATATTAGTAGCAGAGGATAATACTTAAGTGGAATGTGTGCAAGATTGGGGCTTAACCTCGCTTGCAACATCGAAGATCACTTAGCGACGGAGCGTATAGGTCTTAGACAGGATGTGGACGTGTTTTCTCAATGATAAGAAAGCCGACCCCTGTCAAGTTCATGTGTAGACTCTTGACACATAGTGCACGAGTTCCTGTACGACTTCCAGTTTCACTGTATGCGTATCTCGGTATAGATATATCTGTACATGCGCCTGACCCGTCACTCGAAAGCGCCAGACATTTAAAGCCTTTGCTGCTCCATGTTTGAATTACGTTGGATAGTACTTCTTTCAATGTGAAATAAATGAATCGTCTTTAATTAAACATGCTTTGCCCCTTAACTGCACATTAAATTCTATCGCTTATTATCATTTCAAATTGAGATTCTCCGTCATACAGACAGGGATGAAAGACATTCCCCATGGCATAGATGCAAACATTTAATTCCCCCAAAACAAGTTCACCACACTGTCGCAGAATGGTTTTTGTTGCGTCGTAAAGCGTTTGGGACTCTGTTATATACCAAAATAGTAGGTTTTTTGTGATGTACCAAAATGGTTGGTTTTTGGTTATGTCCCAAAATAGATGGTTTTTTGTTATGTTCCAAAATAGATGGTTTTTTGCTATGTTCCAGAATAGTTGGTTTTTTACATGTCCCTAATACCCGAACTATTTTGGAACACCCATTTTAGTACACAAAATATATAAGTTTAATAAAACAATGAAAAACCAAGATAAGTTTAAGAAACCGAAACATGTTACCGACAGACCCACGGAAAACAAGAAATAATCATCATATTGACCTTGCTAAATTTCCAAAACGGTCGCGCATATATATATATATATATATATATATATATATATATATATATATATATATATATATATATATATATATATATATATAGAGAGATATATATATATATAGATAGAGAGATATATATATATATATAGAGATATATCTAGAGATAGATATATAGAGAGAGATAGAGAGATAGAGAGAGAGATAGATATATACGGGAGAGAGAGAGGAGAGAGAGACAGAGATATAGAGAGAGAGTATATATCATATAGAGAGAGATAGAGATCTCTAGAGAGATATATATATATCTCTATATAGATAGAGATATAGAGATCTATATATATATATCTATATCTATATATATATATAGATATATATAGAGATATATATCTCTATATATATATCTATCTATCTATTATCTATATATATCTATATATATATATCTAGAGAGATCTATATCTAGATATATATCTATATATCTATATCTATAGATCTATATATATATATCTCTATATATAGAGAGAGATATATATATAGATATCTAGTATCTTATATATATATCTCTCTCTATATATATATATATATATATATCTATATCTATCTCTCTCTATATCTCTCTATCTCTATATATATATATATCTATATATATATCTATCTCTCTCTCTATATACTTCTCTCTCTCTATATATATATCTCTCTCTCTATATCTATATCTCTCTCTCTCTCTCTATCTCTCTCTATAGAGATATCTCTATATATAGATCTAGATCTAGATATCTCCTATATATCTCTCTCTATATAGAGATCTTCTAGATCTCTCTATATATATATATATCTATCTATCTATCTATCTATATATAAATATATATATATATATATATATATCTATATATATATATAGAGATCTATGCATCTCTCTCTCTCTATATCTATCTATATTCTATCTATAATCTCTGTGGTATATATCTATATATCTCGCGCGAGCCTATATGCATATATATATATATATATATGGTCATATATTGGTATATATCTATATATTTATCGCCTACATATATATATCCGCTCTATATATATATATATATATATATATATATATATATATATATATATATCTCTCTCTATATATATATATATATATATATATCTATATATATATATATATATATATATATATATATATATATCATATAAAGGTACACATCCTTGGTTTTTCTTTCATTAATAGGATAACTACAGCTGATTGCTGTGATGTATTCAGCATGAATCATATGACAACCTAGGCTTGTTGTTCAGAAGTTATTTGTTTTCATGGTCACGGGTGCAACTGGGTATTCTAAAATTCAATGACCAAGGGTAAAAAATGACGATTATCCGCTCCCTAAACAAAAATAAATCCTGCACTGAGTAATCTCAACATTCTGACCAAGGCGTTCGTGAGTCTAATATGCTATTTATGTTTGGTTTTACTTAAGCCTACTCCTCAATTAAACACGCAGTGCATAATCCGGAAGAAATAATTGTGAAGTCAAGTATTTTAGCCTTTCTTGTCCCATTTGATTACCAGTTATTAACAAATATTATCCGTATGACCATTATTCACGTTCGATCTTTCCATGGCTGTAACACCTACCAGCAACCTACTGTTTGCTGTGTTGTTAGCCGAGTTTGAACCCAGACAAACATTATCTGCAGAAAGCGAACTCGCATATATATATATATATATATATATATATATATATATATATATATATATATATATATATATATATATATATATATATATATATATATATATATATATATATATATATATATATATATATATATATATATATATATATATATATATATATATATATATATATATATATATATATATCATGCTCATTAGGTTATTATATAGGAACGGCAATAACAATACATCATCCCCATGCTGTATTGTAATGTCCACTCATACGCCATGTGGCAGGCTTTGTTGAGACGACAGGGTATTTATTGTGGTCGATTAACAAACATACCTTGTAGAATGGCCTATACCGAGACAATTGACAAACGGCGTTATATCTAACTGGTTGCTGTTTTAATCTCAAGATTCGCTGCATTTTTTGTAATTTTAAATAACCAGTTTACAATATAAATAAAACTGCATGAGTTGGCATCAAGATCGGCAGATTATCTTTTGATGAATTAATGACCACGTTTTTTATCAATCTCGTACAACCATTATAAAGAGGCGGTTCAAATTCTCTTTTCATTTTTCAATCAAGAAAACGGCCACCTGCACGTTTCTCTAACATTTGTAATTGTTTCTGCAATTAAATAATTTGCCCGTAATCTAAGGAATATACATAAAGATGTTGCGTTAGTGAATGGCTATGGTCCTATGAGAATGAGCACACTCGCGAAGGCAGGTCTAATTGTAAGGATATGATTGATCATAAAACCCAGCACTCGCCTGATGATGTCACGTACCTGTAAATATGACCATTGATTTTCTCATCACGTTTTAGGCATTCGTCATGCAGGTCATTCAATTATGATTAAGTATACGCCATGATTTCATTCTATCTGTTCAATTCATTCCAATAGTTACGATGAGTGAAAGCACTGTCATGTTTCTCATTAAGACTATGTACTCAGTTACATTGATACGTAGAGCGAGCAGACGTCGCCCCCTAATGTTTAATAGGTGACGAACTCAGATGACGATGATGGCGTTAAATGAGACTTATTCACTTCCGCTAAAACTTGTAATGGGTTCTCTGGACTTTTATCTTACATCAATTTCGCCCTGATTAGTATTCTGCCCAGCTAAATACAATATGAGATCATTAATATCTGGTTATTCATATCCAAGACTTACGATGTTGATATATGAACTCAATATCAATATCCTAATTTAACTCAAAACTACGTTGTATGCAGTCATTTCTATACAATTATTCATCATGATTGAATCCTTCCAAGACCTTGCTGCTCACTGATGGGCTCACAACATTATATGGCAGCTCAGGAATAGTTCAACCTGGGTCCTCCATTGCAGGATAAGCATCCTTGACATTGCTGTTTGAACAAATAATCTATGCCTATGTTAAGCGACAGCATAGTACCCAGCAATCTATATATACCATATATCACCAGTAATGTCCATGTCAGCCGCTGTACATCATTTCTGAAAAGAGGTGTACCTGATCTGATGCCTCAGTGGTACCGTTCTGGACCATCGTCCCATAAGCATGGATGTGGCAGTTTTTTCCGCGCATGGGGTGTATGTCTCACCTAAGAGAGCGAACAAGCATATTGAACATCCTTACTCAACTGCGTTACAATATCAGATATTTTTGTGTTTTGTATTATCTGTGTCTACCATATGAATCTGAATAACAATGTCACGGTATAAGTTTGGGATCAAATTTGCTTTCTCTTGCAATGCTATTGCTTTGGTATTGAAGAAGCATATTTTGCAGATACAAAATGAATCGGTTCATTGCTATACAGTCAAATATCCGACACTTTCTGAATTGAGACAACTGTTGAAGTAATTGGTAATTGTTGTCTAGCTTAGAAAATTATTGATGGTCAATTTGCTGCAGTATTCCGATAAGTTGTAATCTGTCATAGCCAGAATACCTGAGCAGATTGTGAATGAGTAGGTATTAATTATTTCAGCCCTTCATGCTGTTTGATAGTGTTATTTGGCACGTATGCACAATATCATAAGCTGATTAAGAATGAAACGTGTCTGACAGTTATTAAGCAGGACATGTTATATTATTCTTGAAATGACATTTTTACCACAAGCAGCCTCCATATTGGGCAAGGCAATCACACAATCATCAATATAACCCTCGTGCTGAAGACAGGTAGTTGGATGAATTGATATGCAATCATGATTACTAAGGACGTCATACCAAGAAGCAATTACCTGTTTCCGTGCGGGTTGATTTAAGACCTTGTCTATAAATGCAATATACCTGAACACTTAGAATGGAATTTTGTGACGCGCATAGACCGTACGTTTTGTTTGTCAATAAAGAAAACGATTGATACAGATAGCCAGTTATTACAATGAGGAGGACCTAGATACTGATGTCACATTCTATTCTTTGCTGTGTCAAGGGTAACGTTCTCCCAATAATAATTGATGTAGAATGTCAACATTATAACCGCATCCTATAATAGCAGTATGTGCCATTTCACTTGTAGCGTTTGTAGTCAACTCAAGCACATTGTCATTGTATATTGATTTGTGCTGTTGTACATAATCCACAAAATCCAATTAGATAATGAGTCCTCATAAAACATCTCAGTACAGTTACCTCGCAGCCGTTATGTCTCGGTCACCGTTACTCGACATATTCTTAAACTATCGCCCATGACTTCCGGTCGGTTATTT